>PVLC010004699.1:0-32433 GCA_004027655.1 Graphiurus murinus | reverse complement strand
TCTTAGGGTTTTCGATTGTCTCTACATATTTTTAAGGCTAAAGGCTTTACTCTGGGTAAATATTAGGACAAAGGGCAGAGGGGAGGGGGCGCTGTGAGGAGCAACAGGCAAAGCAGCCGCCTCTCCCTGCCCGAGCGCCTGCACAGCACCCAGACTGACTGCTTTTCACATTTTGGAAATTAATACTAGCGCAATTTTCCAGTACCGTCACACTCTCCAACCCTGAAACTGCCAGGAAGTGGGAGATTCTGAGAAGGGAGAGGTGAGTCCCCAAATCTTTTACATGAGCGAGAGAAATACAGAAATCTGAGGTCACAAATGCTAACCTGTCTCAGATATGAGTCAGAAGGTTCAAGAAGAACACCAAAATGGTTTTATCTCCAGATAAAAATCAAAGCAGAAATTAGAATGGCTATCTGATCTACGAAACACATAAAGGTTAATTTACATGCTTTTTTTTCCCTAGGCAGGGGGAAAAAGTTGTATGCAGGGGATTTCTAATTTTTAACTTTTTTCTAAGTAGCCTGTACAAAAAAAAAAGTGCTCAAAGTTTATAATAAAGTATAACTGTCCTTTTTCCTAACCTAGTCCTGTTGTGGGATAACACGGTCCCGCTTGTGGGTCCTTGGCCTCCGTGATAAAAAGATTTTTAACATGTGCCAGTCAGGAACAAAAGGTAGGAATTTGTTTAGGAAAATAAGGAAATGGGGGAGAAAAACAGGTGAGCGGACATCTTCCTGGCCAGACGCGAGCACGAGGACAAGAGAGTGAGCTCGCAAAAAACTTTTTCTTTTATACGCTTTTAAGAGGGGTGGGCACAGAAGCAGTCTGGACCTCCTCCTTCTTCAGGTATAGGTGGGCGATAGGTGGGCGTTCCAAGTTGGGCCCTCCTCTTCCTCAGGTTTCAAGATGGGTCTGCCCTTGGCTGTGAATCTCCGGTGTCCTTGGCCCTGACTCTTAGGTGGGGGGCAGGGCTTTAGGAGATTAGGGTATGGGATCTCCTAAGGAACTTCCAAAGGTGGAGTAGAGGCTGCAGCGCTTCAGTTCCAGGTGTGTATATATATATATATATATATATATATATATATATATATATTTTTTTTTTTTTTTTTTTTTTTTTTTTTTTTTTTTTTTTTTTTTTTTTTTTTTTTTTTTTTTTTTTTTTTTTTTTTTTTTTTTGCGGTACTGGAGATTGAACTCAGGGGCGTTCTACCTCCGAGCTATACCCCCAGCCCTATTTTTTATTCTTTATTTTGAAACCGAGTCTCACTAAGTTGCAGAGGGCCTCACTAGGTAGCTGAGGCTGGCCGCGAACCTGGATCCTCTGGTCTCAGCCTCCCGAATGCTGGGATTACAAGCGTGCGCCCCCACGCCCGGCTCCAGGTGTTTATATTAAAGTGATATTTTTACTTTTCCTTCCCATTTGTCTCCTTCCTGCCTACTTATTTCTTCTATCCTACATCAGTCCTATACTCCAGAAAAGGTCACCAGTAGTGTTACTGAAACACAATAGGAGAAGAGAGGGAAGCTCACAAAAGGGAGGGTGTCCTGAGAGGGAAAACAGCCGAGAGTGGCGGGTCTAGGAGTCTGTGAGTTTCCAGCCAGGGTCTCAGAGGCGCCTTTCTGGGATTTGCGTAGTGTAGTGTATTTACATAGTGCCCGTCTTCGGAGTCTCCGTTCCTCAGTTGGGGTTCCTGAAGCTGTTTGCTGGATTCTTCTGGGATTGTTGATCGGCGGGAACGCCTGCAGTTTTGCGAGCTCAGGAAGCTTCTGCTCTCATTATCACTTGACACTTGAGAGATCTGGTCTTTTCAGGAGTTTCAGAAGTTAGCATCTGTTGTTTCTCGGGAAATGAAGTTTTGTTTTTTTTCCTACCGTGGCTCTATCTGCCCACTTTTTTTTCCCTACCTCCTTCTTATTAGAGTCCTAGGCCAGAGGCCTGACTCCGGGAATCCAACAAATCAGGTCTGGCCACTCATCCCCAAAAACAAACAGAAGGGAATTTTAATCAGTGCAGATCCACCAGGAAGACAAGGGACCCACATCCTCAGCCATATCTTTGAGGGGCTAGCAATAACTTTGAGGTTTTATAGAAAGGGGAGTGAGGGCCAGGGTTGGGGGCCTCGCATAGCTGGAGACTTGGCACAGCATGAAGCAGGCAATCCATTAGGCATGGTCTGGTCCATCTTTGTCTCAGGATTAGGCAGATGAACCTTGTTGGCATAAGAAAGTTGCTCTTAAGCCGGGCGTGGTGGTGCATGCTTGTAATCCCAGCATTTGGGAGGCTGAGACTGGAGGATCTGGGTTCGAGGCCAGCCTCAGCTACTTAGTGAGGCCCTCCACAACTTAGTGAGACCCTGTTTCAAAATAAAGACCCTATTAGTGAGACCCTATTTTTTAAAATAGGGCTGAGGGTGTAGCTCGGAGGTAGAATGCCCCTGGGTTCCATCTCCAGTACCGCCAAAAAAAAAAAAGTTGCTCTTGCCTGGGACGTAGTTCAGACTTGTCACAAGATGCTGATCCATCAGATCCATTGTCGCTGCATTCCACGGTGACGCAGAGCAAGGGAGACGGATGCAAAATGAGGACAGTCTTTAATCCTTCTTTTAGCCACCCATTAGATGTTTGCGGTCAAAAGCAAAAAAAGTCGAAGTTCCCTGTTATAAAATACACTTCTTATCCTGGTGTTTTCCCGTTCGGAACTTTTATTTTCTATTGGCTTTCTGGAAAGCCGCAGCCTCTGGGGGATCAGGAAGCTGAGCTGGGATGGTTGGTCCCTGGAAACCTTTCCTCTAAGGAAGGCTTGGGGCTCCCCCTTGTGGCTGTCAGGTGAACTGCGGCCCCAGGCCTGGGCTGGCCGGTCAAGGGAGCAGGTGCTTCCTCTCCGGAGCAAAGCAAGAACAGGTGCCGATTCACTCTAGCCAAATTACGGAACCAGCGCAGGTGTCTGCCGACAGGTGAATGCTTGTGGAGCTTGTATATGCGCACACTGGAATTTTACCCGGCCACAAAGAGCAGAACTATGTCATTTGCAGGAAAATGGATAGGACTAGAGAACATTATGCTAAGTGAGATTAACCCAGACTCCTAAAACGAAGGGTCCTATGTCTTCTCACATGTGTGGAAGCTAGAGAGAAATTTAGAGACAAAAGACTTCGGAGCTGGGCGTGAGGGCGCATGCTTGTCATCCCAGCATTTGGGAGGCTGCGACAGGAGGATCGCAGGTTCCAGGATAGCCTCAGCAACTAGTGAGACCCTCATCAACCTAATGAGACCCTGTTTCAAAAATTTAAAATAAATAAATAAAATAGGACTGGGGAGGTGCAGCTCGGAGGTAGAATGCCCCTGGGTTCAATCCTTAGTACAAAGAAAAAAAAAAGACTTCAGATAAATGAGGAGAGATAGCCAGTAGAATGGAGGAAGAGGACGTGGGGAGGGAGGGAGGGGACTCTGGATGAAGGAAATGTTCAAACCATGCTATGTACATATATGAAGTTACCCATGCCCATCTCAATAACACGTACGGGAAGGAGGAGAGAGCGAGCGGGCTGGGATCCGGAGAGAAACACGCCAAGTGCTGTCTGCACGGATGTTTCTAACCCTCTGAAGTTCATTGCGATGTATAATTACGATGCACCGATAAAAGTTAGTTCACTCACAATACTGGGGATTGAACCCAGGCGCCTTCTACCTCCGAGCTACACCCCCAGCCCTATTTTTTATTCTTTATTTTGAAACAGGGTCTCACTAAGTTGCAGAGGGCCTCACTAAGTAGCTGAGGCCGGCCGTGAACCCGGATCCTCTGGTCTCAGCCTCCCAAGTACTGGGATGACAAGCGTGCGCCACCACGCCCGGCTTTAAAAGTATATTTTTTAAAAAACCCAAAAAACTGGCACCAGGGACTGAGCCCCTCCATCAGGCCCTGTGCACCTGGAGGTCAGGGACTCCCTTGACCCCCGACCCGTCGGCCTGCAAGCTGAATATTAGGGAGGAGAAAGCAGGGACAATGTCACTCTCTACCACGAAGACAGTGCTGACACTGAGCTTTGAGACTCGGTCCAGGAGGGGGCAACTGGTATTGCTGAGTAACACACACACACACACACACACACACACACACACACACACACACAGAGGCCCCCGTTCTGCATTTGTAATGACTTTCTGAAGTCAGGCCCTCGGCTGGGCCGGAGGACTGAAGACTGTTTCTGATGTCATAATTATAAAGGACTTCCCAATTTCACAAAGTATTTTTGCATTCATCATCTCTATTAAAACCACACCAAACCCTATAAAAGCAGGTTTATTGGGCATGAGAGTCTCCAAGAAAACAGGGGTCCAGCGGTAACAACAGGCCAAGCTCAGCAATAGGCACCCTTCATTGGCTGTTTCCGGCATGCCAGGCTCTGCGCAGAGGGCTCTCTCTTGATCTGGTTTCGCCCTTCAACAGGAACGGGACTGCCCCCATCCTGCTGACCCGAAGGAAGGTAAGAAGGACCAGAAGGGAGGGGCGTCTTTCCCAAGAGGAACCCAGCTCCGGAGGTGGAGCGGCAGCCGAGTGTGGACCCCGAGCTCTTACTCCGTCAGCCAGAGGACAGGCAGGAAGCGGACCCGCTCTGACACCCTGGACGGCTGTCCCTGCCGTGTCCTCTCACGCATGCGTGCGTGCGTGCCTCTCTTCACCCAGAGAACCGGCGCTAGAGGTCCTTCCTTCCGCGGCCTCTGCCTGGTACACATACCCACGCAGAGGTGACTGTGACCCATTGAGTGACAGGTGACTCATCCAGCTGATCAAAGGCAGTGGAGTGTAACATGCCAGGGAAGACGGAGGCCCGCTGGGGACCGGAGGAGGCTGAGGCCCGTCCCGGGCACACAGAAATGGAGGGGTCAGGGAGTTGTGGGGGAGGCAGGCTCCCCGGTGTCCTGCGGAGCTCCATGGGGCCTGTTCATGTTTGGGGTGAGGCAGCTAGACCGGGCCTTGCGCTGTCTGGATTTACCACTGGCTTCCCCAGTTGGGAAAATGGTTTGAACCGTTTAGAAAGTTCCGTGAATCCAGCTTTTCCCATACAGCCTGGATCTTCAAGGTAGTGTATTGGAGCCCCGATAGGGTTGTAGCCAGGTCACAGAAGAATATCCACTCGGGTCACAGCTGGCCTGGGGGGACAGCCAGAGGGACCTTGGGAAATGCCCATCTGCCTTGGACATCTGGCTCTCAGGGGCTTCCCGGGATTCCTGCTCCCCCTCGGGTCAGCACCCGTGCCACCCCGGCCACTATCACGCTCGCTCTGTCCACTCACACAGGAGGGTCCGTTCTGAACAGCGGGCCACCCTGCGTCTCCTTGGGTGGCTTCCCGTGGAGCCCCTTTGAGTAAATACAGCCCACGTTGCGGTCCCCGGGGGAACCTCGGACACAGCGGTGGTAAGACCTGGTGCCGAAGTAGCTGTCTCAGTCTAGGTAAGGACTCTGCGTGACGTCTGCACAGTGACACACCCTCCCCTCGCAGCACATTTCCCAGAGCTCGACCCCCCTCGATAAGAGACGCACGCGGGACTGCACGCTGCCCGTGTTTTCTCTCCGTAGTGAGCAGGAGCTGCACACGTGTTGACCGAGGGTGGGACTCGGCAGCGATGTGAAGAATGCTTCCTTGTCATTCTTTAAGCTCTGTGATGTCTTCCCACGTCTGTGTGGGAAGCAGGTCCTGGCTGGCTGGGGCGCTGGTCTCTAGCATGCCGTGCCTCAGTTTCCCGCTGTGCACCATGAGAGGGTGTGACCATACCCTTCCCTGGAGCCCCTCCAGCCCTGTAGGGCCAGCTGCTAACCCTCTGTTTGCCAGATTACCCTGTTCTAGAAGATTTGCAAGATTCTCTTATAGACACCCACCCCCCAGAAAACACAAAGTTGGGGTGTAGAACTTTGAGTTCCAGAGCTTCCGTCTGGAAGCCTTTGAGAGACAGACACACAGGTCCTATTCTGGGAGGGATGGAAGACCAGGACTTAAAGGAAAGAAAGAAGGAGAGAGAAAAAATAAAAGTGAAAAGGAGCAATTTCCAGGTAATGTAGACAAGTGGACAATAAAAATATCTTAGAGGGTCCAAGATATGTTTTTAGCTGGGGCATGATGGTGTATGCTGAAAATTCCAGGACCTGGGGGGCTGAGGCAGGTTCGAGGCCAGCCTCAGCAACTTATCGAGGCCCTCCACACTTTAGTGAAACCCTGTTTCAAAATAAAAAAGATAACTTAGGGCTTGGGGTGTGTAGCTCAGAGGTAGAATGCCTCTTGAGTAGCCAGGCATGGTGGCACATGCTTGTAATCCCAGTATTTGGGAGGCGGAGACAGGAAGATCACAGGTTTGTGGCCAGCCTCAGCTACTTAGTGAGGCCCTCTGCAACTTAGCGAGACCCTGTTTCAAAATAAAGAATAAAAAAATAGGGCTGGGGGGTGGTGTAGCTTGGAGGTAGAATGCCCCTGAGTTCAATCCCCAGTACCACACACAAAAAAGAATGCCTCTTGAGTTCAGTCCCCAGCATTAATTATACACACACAACACTTTCTCGTAAATGGTTGATCTTGAAGGAAAGTAAGAGAGATCCCACTTCATGGCCCCTTTGAGTTATTTGGCTTATATACATTAAAGTGTATCCAAAAGATAAAGGCTCTAAAAAAAAAAAAAAAAAAGCCAAGCATGGTGGCGCACCCTTGTAATTCCCAGTACTTGGGAGGCTGAGACAGAAGGATTGTAGGTTTTCAGCCAGCCTCAGCTACTTCATGAGGCCTTCTGCAACTCAGTGAGACCCTGTTTCAAAATAAAGAATAAAAAAAAACAAGGCTGGAGTGTAGCTCGGAGGTAGAATGCTCCTGGGCTCCATCCCCAGTACCGCAACCGTAGAGAGGTGAGGGGGGGCTGGAGCCTCGGTGGTCCCTGGCCCGGGGGCCTGTTCTTCAGGGTCAGACACCTGCTACTCAGGGGCTGGAGACCTCCAGGATCTCGGGTGGGAGGGGTGGGACTAGCTCTGAAGTCCACACAGAACCAGTACCCGGAGGTCATCCCTCTCAACGCACAGATGAAGACCCTACCCACGCCTGGAGGGAACATTGCATGACGGCGCCCGCATTGGCCACAGCTCCAGAGGGAAGAACCGTCTCCTTCCAACCCCACGCCTGTGTTCCTGAGTGTTGAGGCTGGAATTCACATTGGGGGGGGGGGTAAAAACAAAACTAAACAAACACACAAAAACAACAGACACACACACACACACACACACACACACACACACACACACACACCAATTCAACACAGGCAGACAACTGAAGTTTGACCTGACCCCATATCATCAGCCTCCCCAAAACCCTTACTGAAAAGATGTGCTTGAAACGTGACCGCAGGGAATGGCCGCCGCTCCAGCAAGGCCTGCTTCGCCCCACGGTTTGCAAAGGGGAGCCCAGGCCAGGCCTGCCTGGCACACCGTATTGGATCGTGCAATTCAAGGGAGGCAGAGAAAGGGAAGCAAACACGGAGGGCGCTGTATCACCGCGCTGGCCTGGCCGCAGGAGAAAAGGCAGCTGCTCCTGCAAGACTTCTGCAAAAGGCCCTTGGCGCTGCTGCCTCTTGGAACAGCCAGCTGCGGGGAGAGGGGCAGCTGTGTATCCTTGGCGCTTTCTGCTCTCCTAGGTCTCTTTGGTCAACCTCCTGCCCTGGCCCCTGCACTTGACACAGTATTGTTGACTCTCTGGTTCACCACCAGGAAAGCCCCAGCTCCTGGGAGTTCAGGCAGATCAGACCTAGAAACCTAGAGACGGTGTGTCCCCGTGTGGGTATGATGGGGGCCGAGCCAAAGCTCAGCCCGGATCCCTAGGAAAATGATGCAGGGGAGGTGAAGGGCAGGACGTCCCAGTCCTGGAGATGACAGGAGCCGCCCCAGGGACCTGGGGGCAGGGCACCGACAGTGGTGATGAGAGTGATCATCTGCTTGCTGAGCACGAAGTCTTGTCAGCTGCAGCAGACGGGCCAGGAAAGGCTGACGCGTCCACTTCAAAGGAGGGTGAAATGAATCCCTCCAGCCAGATGAGGGGGGAGACCAGAGAGCCCCACATGAGCACGGACCAGGAGATGGCGTGCCAGGGCAGGGGGGACAGAGTGTTGGGGTGCAGCAGGAAGTTGGAAGAGGCCATCAACTGAGCCCCGGCTTCCAAGACCATGGACCTCGAGAATGAGAAGAACCTGGGGAGCGTTCTTACGTTGGTGGGTTTGGGGGCTTAGAAGGAGTTCTGTGAAGCTGGCCATGGTGGTGCACGCTTGTCATTCCAGTGCTTGGGAGGCTGAGACCAGAGGATCCAGGTTCACGGCCAGCCTCAGCTACTTAGTGAGGCCCTCTGCAACTTAGTGAGACCCTGTTTCAAAATAAAGAATAATAATAATAATAATAATAATAATAATAATAATAATAATAATAATAAAGGGATGGGGGTGTAGCTTGGAGGTAGAATACCCCTGGGTTCAATCCCCAGTACCACAAAAAAAAAAAAAAAGTTCTGTGGTTCCTGGGCGGAGGCAAGAGGAAAGACAGAGGGGCAGGAGGCACTTCGGGGAGGCATGGGGGGCACTCTAGGTCCTCGCTGGACAGGGAGATGTTTCCCGGAGGTGGTCACTAGCGTGACGGGGATGAGAGTGTCCAGGAAGCATGCAGGACAGGAGGAGAGGGACAGCCTTGGCCAGATCCCAGCAAGGAATGAGAGGCAGTCCGAGACAAGCTCGGGGCTGAGACAAGTGGCCCCTGATGGAGACCGGGAGATGTGTCCTTCTTCCAGGGCAGGAAGAAAGACAGTCTCCAAGAGCGCAGGGGGAAGAGGCCGCCTCCTCGTGCGTCCTGCAGCCTTGGCCAGGGAAGGTCACCAAGTACGGAGGCCAGGAAAGCTGCTAGATGGACGCTCCTCCTCCGGCTCAGCACACGCATTCTGGTCCCCAAGAACCTCACCAAGAGGAGAGAGCTGCTTCAGTAGGTGTGGGACGGGGCAAGGATACCCTGCACCCCGTCGAGAGGAAGGCTCATTTAACCCGCACCCCGATGCTGCCCAGCGAGGACCACGGACTCCCTTTCACAGGGAGGAAAGCTGCTGTTCTCCGAGTTCCTGCAGATGCACATTAAGCAGAGGCGAATCGAGCTCTCCGATCTCAGGTCTGCTCCCCGCCCTCGCCCTAGCAGGGTAAAGAGCGCAGCCCCAGCGATCTCGCTGCCTCCAGCTCCAGCCTCCAGGCTGCAGCCTCCCGGGCCCCTCGGTTCAGCTGCTAAGTGCTCTGCTGGCGGGTCAGCTGGTCTCCAGCCTGGAGCGTCTGAGCTCGCCGCGCAGTCGACCTCACAGGAAGCAGATGCTATTGGCTGACTTTGCACATAAAGATGCCTCCAGAGAGAGGGGAAGGGAAGCACTTGCCTCTGGTGGCGTCCGCGTGGGACAGGCGGCTGATTGGCGCATCTTTAGGTCCCCGGGTCTCCGGCTCTGCCTAGGTAAGCCCGGGACTGCTCAGCACCTGTGGGCGGGGCGGGGCGGGGCCCAGCGGCAGAGTCGGAGAAAGTTTGGGGCCCGCAGTGCAGACTGGTTCCCTGTGGATGTCACAACCCTAATAGGAACAGAGGAGTGGGGAACGGTGAGTGGCAAGATTCTTTACAGTGCACGGCTAGATGGGAGAGGATCGGAGGGTTAGTAATGACATTTCAGGGACATGGGGAAAAAGCTCGTGGTTTGACATGAACCACAGATTACATCTGGGGGATATTGAGGAATGACTGCTACTTCTTAAAGATGAGAAATAGTATTGATGTTTTATTCTTTTAATTTTTTTATTTTATTTTATTTTTTTGCAGTACTGGGGATGGAGCCCAGGAGCATTCTACCTCCGAGCTACACTCCAGCCCTGTTTTTTTTTTTTTTTTTTTTTTTTTTTTTTTGAAACAGGGTCTCACTAAGTTGCAGAGGGCCTCACTAAGTAGCTGAGCCTGACCGTGAACCCACAATCCTCCGGTCTCAGCCTCCCAAGGACTGGGAATTACAAGGGTGCGCCACCATGCTCAGCTTTTTTTTTTTTTTTTTTAAGAGCCTTTATCTTTTGTATACACTTTAATGTATATAAGCCAAGTAACTCACTGGGTCCATGAAGTGGGATATAGATATCTAATTATTGCAATTTGCTGACACTGAGTGATGGGGTGCTTGGGGGTTCTCTCTCTGCTTTTATAAAATAAATTTTAATAATAAAGATTATTTAAATGAACTTTTACTATACTTATAAATGCACTTAATATAAATATAAAATATGTATAAAGATGAGATGGAGAAAAGCTAAAAGATTGCTGCGCTTGATTCTAGAAAGTTGAATTATGAATAGTTTTGTGGATTTTTTCTTTTTTCTTCCACATTTTTGTGCCATCTACAGTTTTTAAAAAATGCATATATTGCATTTATAATAAAAAAATGTCTTAATTAATAGGCCAGTAACACAAATATCCACTTTGGTATACTTTTTTTTTTTTTTTTTTTTTTTTTTTTTTTTTTTTTTTTTTTTTTTTTTTTTTTTTTTTTTTTTTTTTTTTTTTTTTTTTTTTTTTTTTTTTTTTTTTTTTTTTTTTTTTTTTTTTTTTTTTTTTTTGGTACTGGGGATTGAACCCAGAGGCATTCTACCTTCAAGTCACACCCCCAGCCCAATTTTGTTTCTTATTTGGAAATAGAGTCTCACTAGGTTTTTGAAAGCCTCACTAAGTTGCCAAGTCTGACTTTGAAGCTGCGATCCTACTGTCTCAGCCTCCCAAGTACTGGGGATTAAAAGCATGCACCACCATGCCTGGCTGCCCTATTTTATTTTGAAACAGGGTGTCGCTAAGTCACTGAGGCTGGCTGGCCTTAAGCCTGCGATTCTCCCGTGTCAGCCTCCCAGGTGCTGGGATTATAGGCATGTGCTGTCATGCCTGGCTTGAGACATACTCTTATAAACACAGTAAGGACACTTCAGCTCAGAAAGTTTGCACCATTGAAAAATGTGGTCTTTGGAAAGAAATTATGAGAGCAAACCAGGAGGTGACGTGTCCCTGCCTAGCCACTGCCCCCTTTTCGGGCCGAGGGCCCAGCTGAGCAGGGGCCGGCTTGCTGCTTTCTGTGTGCCTGCCTCTTGTTTGGCCATCACAGCCTCACAAGAGCACTGCAGTCCTGCTTTGTGGGTTTATAGCAGAGTCCAGAGAAAGGCCGAGAAATTTTAGAAGTGGTCCTCTCCCTGCTCCAAAAGTTGTTTTTCAAGCTGGGCGTGGTGGCGCATGCTTGTAATCCCAGCATTTGGGAGGCTGAGACCGGAGGATCCAGGTTCACGGCCAGCCTCAGCTACCTAGTGAGGCCCTCCGCAACTTAGTGAGACCCTGTTTCAAAATAAAAGAATAAAAAATAGGGCTGGGGGTATAGCTCGGAGGTAGAATGCCCCTGGGTTCAATCCCCAGTACCGCAAAAAAAAAAAAAAAAAAAGTCGTTTTTCTGTTTTGTTTTGTGTGTGTGTGTGTGGAGTGGGGTACTGAGGATGGAACCCCGGGGCCTTCTACTTCTGAGCTACACGGTCAGCTTGATTTTTTTATTCTTTATTTTGAAACAGGGTCTCACTAAATTGCAGAGGGCCTCACTAAGTAGCTGAAGCTGGCCGTGAACCTGGATCCTCCAGTCTCAGCCTCCCAAGTACTGGGATTACAAGCATGAGCCACCACACTTGGCTTTTGTTTTGTTTTTAAATACTAGAGATAAGCCAGGCTTGGTGGCCCACACTTGTAATCCCAGTACTTGGGAGGCTGAGACCGGAGAATGGCAGATTCAAGGACAGCCTCTGCAATTTAACAAGACTCTGCAACTTAGTGAGACCCCCGTTTCAATATAAAAAATAAAATAGGGCCAAGGGTGTAGCTTGGAGGTAGAATGCCCTGGGTTCAATCCCCAGTACCAAAAAACAAAATCCAGGTTAATAACTTATTAAACTTATTATTGATCTTATTTATTTATTTGTTTATTTACTTATTTATTTTGCTGAACTGGGGATTGAACCCAGGGGCAATCTACCTCCGAGCTACACCCCCAGCCCTATTTCTTATTCTTTATTTGGAAACGAGGTCTCAATAAGTTGCTGAGCTGAGGCTGGCCTCGAACCCGGATCCTCCGGTCTCAGCCTCCCAAGAACTGGGTGATTGCTTCCCTGCTTCTCCTCATTGCTTGACCCACTCCTAGCGTCCTCCCTCAACAGCATGGTTTGCTATTGTCTACTGGCGACCTTCAGATACGTGGATTGGCACACCCATCCGTCCGCTTTCCGATCTGGCTTCTGTGGCTCAGCGCTGAGCTGCTGGAAGGCATGCACTGTCGTCAGAGAGGCTGTGTGCCAACAGGTCCGAACTGAAAGTCACATGCATGTGCGCCTGCAAGAAGTGACTTGTGCAGTATTCACACGGTGCTTTCCTAGACAGCAGCAAGGACGAAACAGACCACAGCCACAGCCGCGCCGAGGATGGGGCACATCCAGAAGCCCCCAGGGGTATCTACAGTTAAATGCAAAATCGGTCCTTTGCAAGCACTTACCCGGTGCAGCTCCATCAGACATAACGGATAATGTCCGATATTCCTTTTTCTTTCTTTCTTTCTTTCTTTTTTTTTTTTTTTTTGTAGTAGTAGTAGGAATTGAACCCAGAGCCACATCCCCCAGCCCTTTTTACTTTTATTTATTTATTTATTTTTATTTTTTTATTATTTTTTTTTTGCGGTACTGGGGATTGAACTCAGGGGCATTCAAACTCTGAGCTACACCCCCAGCCCTATTTTTTATTCTTTATTTTGAAACCGAGTCTCATTAAGTTGCAGAGTGCCTCACTAGGTAGCTGAGGCTGGCCAAGAACCCGGATCCTCTGGTCTCAGCCTCCCAAATGCTGGGATTACAAGCGTGCGCCACCACACCTGGCTCCTTTTTACTTTTAATTTTGAAACAGATTCTCCCCAGATTGCTGAGGGTCTCACTATGTTGCTGGGGCTGACCTCGAACCTGTGACCCTCCTGTCCCAGCCTCCCAAGTATTAGGATGACGGGCATGTACCACCACAATTTGTAGTTCTACAAAAAAGAATTGTTTACACAGCTATCCGTTTTCTCTTACTTGCAGCATTGTAAATTAGCTCGGCCCCATAGGCTGTGCTAAAGCAACGCCCAGCAATCTCTTCCGTGAACCTGTTTCAAGGTCCTTCCTGCTTTCTCCACCGCTCCCTCGGGCGGGTTGGGGGCTCTTCCACTTACCCCCGCTCTGCTCCTCAGCCTTGGCTCTCCGCCCTCACCTGAGCTCCACTCGGGCGGCCGCACTGGGCTTCCCAGAATGCTCCTGATCTGTGCGCCGCCCCCAACCCCACCGCCCCCGGGGCCTCTATGTCTGTCTGTTCCTTCAAGCTCTCTCACCTGGCCTCAGCTCCAGGAGACCTCCTAGGCTAGCCTCCCTGTGCCTCGGGCTTCAGAGCCCCCCCACTCACTCACTGTCACCCCCCTTTCGGTCACCTCAGAGTCTCATCCTACCTTAAAGTCTCTGTAAATGGCACCGTTTTTATATCACGCTCCCCCAGTCCTGAAGGGAAAGGTGTGGAGGGAGGTTTGCCTCGGATTCCCTACAGCTTTCTTATGTCGAGTTACTAAACAATGGCAAACAATTACAGGAACTATGCCTTAAACATTTCTCTACCTCTGCAGAATATAGCACAGGGTTGGGGAAGTAGAATTAAAGACAAAGCTTCAGCCGGGTGTGATAGTACACGATTGTAATCCCAGTACTCGAGAGGCTGAGATAAGAGGATTGCAGTTTCAAGGACAGGCTCAGCAACTTAGACTCAGCAACCTAGCAAGACCCTATTTCTTTTTTCTTTCTTTCTTCCTTTCTTTCTCTCTTTCTTTCCTTCCTTCCTTCCTTCCTTCCCTCCCTCCCTCCCTCCCTCCTTCCCTTCTTTCTTTCTTTCTTTCTTTCTTTCTTTCTTTCTTTCTTTCTTTCTTTCTTTCTTTCTGTCTCTCTCTCTTTCTTTCTTTCTTGGTCTGGGGATTGAACTCAGGGGCATTCTATCTCCAAGCTACACCTGCAGCCCAATTTTTTATTTTTATTTTGAAACAGGATCTCGCTGGGTTGCTGAAGCTGGTCTTAAACCTACGATCCTCCTGTCTCAGCCTCCCAAGTGCTGGGATTACAAGCAGGCGCCACTACCATGCCTGGCTTGCAAGACCCTATTTCAAAATAAAAAATAAAACACAGCCGGTGAAGGGTAGCTCAGAGGAAGAACACTCCTGGATTCAATCCCCAGTGCCACAGAAACAAAAATGAAGCAAAAGCTTCTCCCACATTGCAATCTTCCCCACAAAGCGAGTAGAGAAAGAAAACACTTTCCTTATTGCTTCAATAAATCAGAATGTGACGTCTACCACCAGCAGGACACTGAGAGATTACTGAGACAGAAAATAACGTCATCCTTTTCTATAGCGAGCAGGTACAACTCATTACATCCGTGGTCTCCAGGTAAGTAACAGCTAGTCCTCAAGAACGACAGCAGCATTTGTCACACCTAGTTCAGACTGACCTCCTCCCCAGGCAATTAAATTAGCACAGCCATTTGCACTAGCTAATTGGTTCTATCCAGAAGAGAGGCGAAGGTCTCTGGTTTTTGTGTGTGGTGCTGAGTGATTGAACCTGGGGAACATTCTACCTCCGAGCTACCCTAACCCCAGCCTTATTTTATTTTTATTTTGAAAAAGAGTCTTGCTATACCTAACAAAGATGTATGATTGCAAGAGGTAGGTGATTTGCAGCTTGGAACAAGGCTCTCAAGTCAGATTCCTGCTCTCCCACAGAAACTGGGAAAGCATGCATATTCATTCTCTCTCTCTCTCTCTCTCTCTCTCTCTCTCTCTCTCTCTCTCTCTCTCTCTCTCTCTCCCTCTCTCTCTCCCCTCCCTTCTCTTCTCTTTTCTTGCTTGCTTCTTTCTTCTTTTGACTGCGGATTGAACTCAGGGGCATTCTACCTCCAAGGAATCCCTAACCCTTTTAGTTTTTCAGGGTTTCGCCGGGCGTGGTGGCGCACGCTTGCAATCCCCACATTTGGGAGGCTGAGACTGGAGGATCCGAGTTCATTCGAGGCCAGCCTCAGCTACCTAGTGAGGCACTCTGCAACTTAGTGAGACCCGGTTTCAAAATAAAGAATAAAAAATAGGGCTAGGGGTGTAGCTCAGAGGTAGAATGCCCCTGAGTTCAATCCCCAATACCACACACACACACACACACACACACACACACACACACACACACACAAAACAGGGTTTCGCTAGCAGGTTGCTGACAATCTCGCTAAGTTGCTAAACCTGGTCTCAAACTTGAGATCCTCCTGTCTCAGCTCCCCAAATTCGGGGATTACAGGTGTGTGCCACTATGCCTGGCATAAGCTTCTTATTTTAAGTATTTATTTGCCCTAGACTAGCACGTACAAAGATGCCTGATAAATATTGGTTTAACTAATAATTAAGTAATTAACAAGTCTATGTCTCAATTATTTTTTTAAAGTTATAAGGCATTTCCTTTCAAAATTTCACAGTTTACTTTGACAGAAAAAAATAAGTACCATAAAGTACTTTGAAGAGGAAAAGGGAGGGAAGGGTGTAAAACCCTAAAAGGTAGCAGGTTTTGAAAAGGGGCAACTCCCCAACCCGGAGGAGGTATACAGGGCATGAAGGCAGGGGTTTTCCTTTTTTTTTTTTTTTTTTTTTGCTTTAGAGATTGAACCCAGAGCTACACAGCAGCCCTTTAAAAAAAACTTTTTTTTTTAATTTATTTTTTTGTGTGGTACTGGGTGATTGAGCCTGGGGAGCATTCTGCCTCCGAGCTACCCTACCCCCCGCCCTATTTTATTTTTATTTTGAAAAAGAGTCTTGCTATACCTAACAAAGATGTATGATTACAATGCACCAATAAAAAAAAAAAAAAAAAGTCAAGCCTGGCATGGTGGTGCACGCTTGTAATCCCAGTACTTGGGAAGCTGAGACCAGAGGATCTGGGTTCGTGGTCAGCCTCAGCTACTTAGTGAGGCCCTCCACAACTTAGTGAGACCTTATTTCAAAGTAAAGAATAAAGAATAGGGCTAGGGATATAGCTTGGAGGTAGAATGACCCTGGGTTCAACCCCCAGTACTGCAAAAAAAAAAAAAAAGAGTCTTGCTAGGTTGATGAGAGTCTCACTACTTGCTGAGGCTGTCCTCGAACTTGTGATCCTCCTGTCTCAGCCTCCCAAGTACTGGGATCACAGGCATGTGCCACCGCAGGCTTCCTCTTGTTGGCTTTTTTATTTTTTTGCATGGCGGTGTGTCTTCGTGCTGTCCAACCCTGGGTGTGCAGTTTCAGGCGAGCTCACGCCTCTAGGGACAGCCACGATGTACTCGAGACACAACTTTTCCCTCGTGGCTCCTTAGCAGGGGATTCAAGTCTCCTCCTTCTGCCTTCAGCCTGGCTCTCTCGGCGTCCTGCGGGGGGGAAGGGGGTTGTTACACTAGTAGCCGCCACCCAAATCTGCCAGGGCAGGGAGCATGGGGGCAGGCCGACAGCCCCCTCCCTAGAGGGGGAGAAGACTCAAGAGCGGCCAGGGGTGGAGCGCAACAGGCCCAGCCCCTCCAAACAGCCCCCGCCCAAGGCTGGCAGGCTGGGACCCAGGAGCGTCTCGTGCCCGGGCACCTTCCACTCACCCGAGGTACACTGAGCCGAGCTAGGACTCCTCAGCGGCTTCAGGCTGCTTCCTTGTGTTCGATTCTTGTTGGAAATTTCTTCTTTTTTTTCCAGTACTGGAGATTGAACTCGGGGGCATTCTACCTCTAAGCTACATCCCCAGCCCTGTTTTTTATTTGTTTGTTTATTTATTTATTTAGCGGTACTGGGGATTGAACCCAGGGACATTCTACCTCTGAGCTACACCCCCAGCCCTATTTTGTAATTTTTATTCTGAAACAGGGTCTCACTAGGTTGCAGAGAGCCTCACTAAGTAGCAAAGGCTGGCTGCGAACCTGTGATCCTCCTGCAAAGATGACTCGTGGCTACTGGTTCTCAGTCCTAGTTCTCGAGAAGTGGCCGGCAGTATTCTGCAGGCTTCCCCTCCAAACAGAGAAGCACGGTGCGGTGCAGGAAGCGGGGCTTTGTGGAGAAACGCACCTGCGATTGAAATCCTGGCCGCGCGGCCTCCGAGGACAGCTGAAGGTTCCTCTCTGAGCCTCTGTTGGTCTGTTTGTAAGTGAGGATCATCATTCATGGAGAGATTTCAGTGGGAGCATGTGTGTGGAGTATGATCTTAACAGGCACGTCAAAAAGGCAACCTCTGCAGCCGGTCGCACACACTTGTAATCCTAGGACTTGGGAGACTGAGACAGGAGGATTGCAGGTTCGAGGCCAGCCTCAGCAAGTTGATCTAGACCCAATTTCCAAATACAAAATAAAAAGGACTGGAGGTGTAGTTCAGAGGTAGAATGCCCCTGGATTCAATCTCCAGTATCTAAAAAAAAAAAGGCAACCTCTGCTCCTTCTAATCTGGAGATTTCTGCGGGTGACTTCTGATTCTGGGCACTAACAGAACCAGCGCACGCCCACAAAGAAAGTGTGGGTCTGAGCTCAAGCAGCTCTCAATCAGTCAAAAAAAAAAAAAAAAAAAAAAACTAAAAACTAAAAATTAAACCTTGCAATTTCCTTGGCACTAAAGTGGACCTCAAATCCAGACTTTTCCAAAGGTTTACTAAAAAAAAAAAATAAGTAAATAAAGAAGGACCACCATGGGCAAAAAAAAAAAAAAAAAAAAAAAAAAACTAAGAGAAGATGCACAGGATTTGGGAAAGAGTGAGCAGGATGTAAAACTAAAAGAGAGAGAGAGAAAATGACACAGGGAAGGTGCCAGATAGAGAACACACACGGAGGGAGCCGGGCACCTTCAAGAGAAGGAAGCACAGAAAAGGGAAGCCGTGTAGAAACCATGGATAACGATGTCCCCCACCCGCCCCTAAAAAGCTACAAAAGAGATGAGCAGGCAGGCATGAGAAAAGGAAGTAACCAGGGGAAGTAGACAGGATCTGCGTGCGGTGGAGGGTGGAGGGGAGCCCGGAGTTTGACAGAGCGAGTCACGTCGAAGCCGTTGCTGCGTGAGTACAGAACAGACGCTCCAAGCTCCTCTCCTCCATTGCCTGGGGGGAGCGCGGCTGGCGGGGTTTGCATTCTTCCTGGGTGCTGCCCTGGACTGGCAGGTGCAGACCCTGCAGTGCCTTTCTCGGTACTGCGGCCCCACCACCCGCACGCTGCTCTCAGCCTTTGTGGGTATGAATCATAGATAGCTTGGAAGATGCTACAAAGCTTATCTTTTTTTTTTTTTTTAGTACTGGGGATTGAACTCAGGGGCATTTTACCTCCGAGCTCCAACTCCAGTCCTTTTTTTTTTTTTCCTTTATTTTGAAACAGGGTCTCACTAAGTTGTAGAGGGCCTCACTAAGTAGCTGAGGCTGGCCGCTAACCTGGATCCTCTGGCCTCAGCCTCCCAAGTACTAGGATTACGAGCGTGCGCCACCACGCCCGGCTGCAAAGTTTATCTGGTTGGATTCTTACACGTGGTTTCTGGTGTCCCGAGGGACAAAGGAAAGCCACTGCCCAGGCCGGACTCTGCTGTCCACTGAGGGCCACTCTCCCCTCTGCTGCCAGGAGACCCCCGTCTTTAGGTTCAGTTCCCAATGCCGAATATCTCAGAGGACTCAGAAATAAAAGATCCATTTGGCTCAGGCCCACCCTTGCTAAAATGGAGACTTGGAAGAGCTATGGCGTTCCGGGAGTCATTCTGGCAGGCTTCTGGTGTCGATGGAGCCCCCGCACACTCCGGGGCTCTGGGCTGCTGAGGCTGGAGCACACAGACTACGGGTCCCTCCGCAGGTGGATAAAACCCTGTCACCTATGACTTGTGCCGTCAAGGCGCCCCTGGGCTTTGATTGAGTGTTTTTTTGTTTTATTTTGGTTTGGTTTTTTGGTACTAGAGATTGAATCCTAGGGCATTCCACCTCCAAGCCCTATTTTTTTTTTTTATTATTTATTATAGTGGATCAGGCTTTCACTAAGTTGCTGACACTCTCTGTAAACTGCTGAGGCTGGCCTCGAACCTGCAATCCTTCCGTCTCAGCCTCCCAAGTACTGGGATTATAGATGTGCACCACCACACCTGGCTTACTGCTGTTTCTTAATATCTGCCTCCTTTGAACACTGACCTACAGCACCGAAGCATTCATGGCCTTCTCTTAGGATCTCCAGTCTTGGGAGGGCCGTAATGCAAAGTTAAAGAAAGTTTTGAAGCCGAGCGCGGTGGTGCACGCCTGTAATCCCAGTACCTGGGAGGCTGAGATAGGAGGATTGTGGGTTCAAGGCCGGCCTCCGCAACTTGGTGAGGCACTCTGCAACTTAATGAGGCCCTGTTTCAAAATAAAGTAGGGCTGAGGGTGTATCCTGAATTCAATCCCCGGTACTGCAAAAAATAAATAAACTAATAAATAAATAATAAATAAATAAAAAGAAGGAAAGTCCTGAGACCAGACCAGGCCAGGCACACGTGGGCCCAGCTGCAGCCCTGCCAGGAGCAAGCTGTGTGGTCTTGAGCAAGTGACTCACCCTCTCTGGGTCACCTCCTTGCTCATAAAGTAGAAATGAGTGTGCACGTGCCAGGGACCACTTGCTGAGCATGTACAGTGCGCTTGTGGTTTGCCCTGGGTTGCTTATTTATCTTAGTTTTCCATATAATTCATATTCTTAGTTACTTATCTCTTTATTCGTTCATTCATTTTATCTGCAGTACGAGGGATAGAATCCGGCGGCCCTTTACCACTAAGCTGCACACCCAACCCTTTTTGGGTTTTTTTGTATTTCAAAACAGGGTCTTGCTAAGTTGCAGAGGCTGGCTTTGAACTTGCAATCCTCCTGTCTCAGCTTTTTTTTTTTTTTTTTTTTTTTTTGCGGTACTGGGGATTGAACTCAGGGGCATTCTACCTCCGAGCTACACCCCCAGGCCTATTTTTTATTCTTTATTTTGAAACCGAGTCTCACTAAGTTGCGGAGTGCCTCATTAGGTAGCTGAGGCTGGCCTCGAACCCGGATCCTCCGGTCTCAGCCTCCCGAATGCTGGGATTACAAGCGTGCGCCACCACGCCCGGCTTTATTTATTTTTATTTTTAAAATTACAAATCAGTCATTTTATTTATTTTTTGCACTACTGGGGATTGAACCCAGGGCATTCTACCTCCGAGCTACACCCCCAGCCCTATTTTTTATTCTTTATTTTGAAACAGGGTCTCACTAAGTTGCGGAGGGCCTCACTAAGGAGCTGAGGCTGGCCGCCAACCTGGGATCCTCCTGTCTCAGCCTCCCAAGTACTAGGATGACAAGCATGCGCCACCACCCCCGGCTCAAATCAGTCCTTTTAAATCATTTCCAAAGTAGCTAATATGGGTCCATGATAAAAAAAAAAAATTAAAAAAAAAAAATTAAAAAAAAAAATAAATAATTAATTTAAAAAATCCAGGAGCTGGGCTGTGGCTGTAGCTCAGTGATAGAGATAAAACATTTGCTCAGCATATGCAAGGCCTTGAGTTCAACCCAAGCGCGCGCACGCACACACACACACACACACACACACACCTAAAAGTTTACAAAGGGAACTAATCTCCTTTCCCCTCATAGTTTCTCCAATCACCCTCCTGCAGCAGGGACTGTCGTTTCTGCCGCCCCTCTGCTCCCCTAGAGACTCCCGGGCCTTAGGCAGCACCCGCCTCGCACACCTTGTTCCTTCCCGACACTACCTCCTGGCTACCCACCCGCCATCACAGCTTAGCAGGACTGCACGGCCACACACAGAGCGGCCTGGTTTTGTGTTTGCTTCTGGTTGTTCCGCCGCGGCTCAGATTTGCTGTGGTTTCCTTGGGTCTGCCCTTACCGGTGGGCACCGGGCTGGTTTCCTTCCTGTCTATTTCGGGCTTGCCGAGGTGACTCAGCCTCCGCACTTCCTTGGGTACCCGTGTGAGCTGGTCTCTGGGATAAACCCCAGCAGAAAGTTGAATGTTATTTCCTTCTTAGGTTCCCAACGAACTTAGGAGGTTGCTTTTTCAGAGGGGAAGCCAGGATCATTGCTTGGAGGGCTTTTTTATTTATTTATTTATTTATTTATTTATTTATTTATTTATTTTTTGCAGTACTGGGGATTGAACTCAGGGGCGTTCTACCTCTGAGCTACACCCCCAGTCCTATTATTTATTCTTTCTTTTGAAACCGAGTCTCACTAAGTTGCAGAGGGCCTCACTAGGTAGCTGAGGCTGGCCGGGAACCCGGATCATCCGGTCTCAGCCTCCGGAATGCTGGGATTACAAGTGTGCGCCACCACGCCCGGCTTTATTTTTATTTTTTTGCCATACTGGGTATTGAACTCAGGGTCATTCTACCTTCGAGCTACACCCCTAGTCCTATTTTTTATTCTTTATTTTGAAACTAAGTCTCACTAAGTTGCGGAGGGCCTCACTAGGTAGCTGAGGCTGGCCTCTAACCCGGATCCTCCGGTCTCAGCCTCCCAAATGCTGGGATTACAAGCGTGCGCCACCACACCCGGCTTCTTGCAGGGCTTTTTTTTTTTTTTTTTCGGTACTGGGGATTGAACTCAGGGGCATTCTACCTCCGAGCTATACCCCCAGCCCTATTTTTTATTCTTTATTTTGAAACCGGGTCTCACTAGGTTGCGGAGTGCCTCACTAAGTAGCTGAAGCTGGCCGCGAACCCGGATCCTCCGGACTCAGCCTCCCGAATGCTGGGATTACAAGCGTGCGCCACCACGCCCGGCTCTTGCAGGGCTTTTAAGCTCCAGGTGTTGGCCTCTGCTTCATTCCATATCCCCCCCTCCCCCGTATCGTGGGGCTCTTAGCAGGGATCACAGTATTCAAGGTGTGTGCCTACTGTGTGCACGCACTCAGAGGAGCCCCCCGTGGGAGCTGGGACAATCTTGGCTGGGGACTCTGAGCCCCAAGGAAACCAAGACTCAGGCGGCCGAATGTCACTGTGTCCTCGATGTCCAGACCCTCTGGATGACAGGGTCCCAAGCTAGACCGAAATGCAGGATCAGTCAGTTGGCTCTAAGTAATCAACCCCCCCACCGTGCTGCAGAGGCTACGCCGGCTCCCCTCCCCCCGTCTGTCTTTATCAAAGCCGTAGTCTGTGTGAGCTCTTTCCACTCTGATGGTAAGCCTGCCCGTTCATGACTGAGACTGGCTGGACCATCTCTGTGGGCGCCCGGCCATGCTGAGCCCCCAGCCCTTCCTACCTGCCTCCTGCATGGACAGATGTTGAGTCCTTCCAATCAGGACCCCCTTCCGGCTCACCTGGAATCTTGCTGCAAATTAGAGAAGGGAGGTCCCTGTGTGCATGGCAGCCCTGAGTCCAGGCACCCAGGAAGATGAGAGGCTGGATTTGGGATCTCCCACACACAATGTGTTACTTATTTCTTTTTTCTTTTCTTTCTTTCTTTTTTTTTTTTTTTTTTTTTTTTTTGTGCTACTGGAGATTGAACCCAGGGGCATTCTACATCTGAGCTGCACCCCTAGCCCTATTTTATATTCTTTATTTTGAAGCAGGCTCTCACTAAGTTGCGGAGTGCCTCGCTAAGCAGCTAAGGTTGACCACGAACCCGGATCTTCCAGTCTCAGCCTCCCAAATACTGAAATTACAAGCGTGCGCCACCACGCCTCACTTACTTCTTTTGCTTATTAATTGATTAATTTATTTATGGGACTGGGGATTAAACCCAGGGGCCTAGCCAGGCGTGGTGGCACACACTTGTAATCCCAGCATTCGGGAGGCTGAGACCGGAGGATCCGAGTTCTCAGTCAGCCTCAGCTGCTTAGTGAGGCCCTCTGCAACTTAGTGAGACCCGGTTTCAAAATAAAGAATAAAAAAATAGGGCTGGGGCTGTAGCTCGAAGGTAGAACGCCTCTGAGTTCAATCCCCAGTACCGCCAAAAAATAAAAATAAAAATAAAAATAAACCCAGGGGCCTTCTACTTCTGAGTTTATACCTCCAGCCCCTTTTTAGAACTTTTTATATTTTGAAACAGGTTCTCGCTAAGGTGCTGAGAGTCTCACAGTCTCAGCCTGCGGGTGCTGGGGTTATGGGAGTACACCACTACGGCCGGCGCAGTTGCTTACTTCTTTTTTTTTTTTTTTTGCGGTACTGGGGATTGAACTCAGGGGCATTCTACCTCCGAGCTATACCCCCAGCCCTATTTTTTTTTTATTCTTTATTTTGAAACCGAGTCTCACTAAGTTGCGGAGGGCCTCACTAGGTAGCTGAGGCTGGCCGAGAACCCGGATCCTCAGGTCTCAGCCTCCCGAATGCTGGGATTACAAGCGTGCGCCACCACGCCCGGCAAGTTGCTTACTTCTAACTCGACCTGTCTTCTCGGTGCACACTCCTGTCCCGCTCTTCCCATCCTGTCCTCCCGCCGGAGCCTCTCAGGAGCAGTGAACAGGAGCAGTGAACAGGAAGTCCCTTTCAGAATTGCAGAGAGGCTCCAGTAGGCGCCAACACCTGTGGAATGCCTCCCCATGAGCCCAGCGCTTTAGCGAACGCTCAGTTAAGGGTGGCCCACTCCCTGCCCTCAGTCATCTGCAGAGGAAGCTTTTGTTTTGTTTTTCAAGGGAAAAATTAGAACAACCTTTACGTATTTATTTATTTATTTATTTGCTATTTTTGTGTGCTACTGAGGATGGAACCCAGCTCTGTGGGTAGGTGTGAAAATAAACCCCGATCCAGGCGTGATGGCGCACGTTTGTCACCCCAGTACTTGGGAGGCTGAGACAGCAGGATGGCAGGTTCGAAGCCAGCCTCAGCGACTTAGTGAGGCCCTCTGCAGCTTAGTGAGACCCTGTTTCAAAATAAAGAATAAAAAATAGGGCTGGGGGTGGAGCTTGGAGGTAGAATGCCCCTGAGTTCAATCCCCAGTACTGCAAAAAAAAAACAAAAAAACAAAAAAAAAGAAGAAGAAGGAAGGAAGGAAGAAAGGAAGGAAAGAAGGAAGGGAGGGGAAGGGAAAATGAACTCCAACCTTGCAGATGAAGACCCCCAGGCCCTGAGCTTCCCAATTTACTCATCATTTGGCCAGAGAGGGCAGAGGTGGGGGTCAATCTCAGAAAGCCCGAGTCCTCAGAAGCTTGGGGGCAGAAGGACAGATCACAGGCACCCAGAGATGCAGGACAGCTGTGATGGGCTTGGGGCTCCACTCTGCCAGGTCCCCTGACTGGGGATCGGGGGAGAGAATGCGGCTAGCCCAGGCTCCCTAACTTACAACCCCCAAGGACTCAACAGTTTCTGTTCTCACCGCAGCACGGATGGGAACATGGTACTTGGCAAAAGCTGCAGGCTGAGTAGCAATTCCCGCTTCCCCCTCCATCAACTTGAGTCACACAACACTGACCCACTGACTTCTGGCTGGCCGCAGGTCAGCAGTTTTATCCTGGCCAACGCCAGTGTTCCTGAGGTCGCAGCCAGAGACCTGGCTTCTAGGGAAGAGGCTTACAGCAAAGAACACGCACACTTTTCCTGGGGTGAGAACTCCCTTCCAGCCTGAGCTGGCCCAGGGTGGACAGCCTGGCCTGCTTCGTTGCAGAAGAGGCTGGCGAGACTTGGGGCACGGCAGGACATCCGCTCCTTCCACTCCTGTGCCTTAGCCTTCAGCCTGGGTGGGGAGATCAGTGCCCCAGCTAGGTGGGCCTCAGCGTGGCAGAGACGGCGCCTGGGTTTTTACCATCACGAAGCCAGGCCTGGTGGTGCACGCTTGTGATCCCAGTACTTGGGAGGCAGAGACCAGAGGTTCCAGGTTTGCAGTCAGCCTCAGCTACTTAGTGAGGCCCTCTGCAACTTAGTGAGACCCTGTTTCAAAATAAAGAATAAAAACTAGGGCTGGGGGTGTAGCTCAGAGGTAGAATGCCCCTGGGTTCAATCCCCAGTACTGCAAAAAAAAAAAAAAAAAATCATCACGAATGGGGTGTGGTATGGTGGGGAAACGCCCTTCGTTAGAAAACCAAGACTCTGCTTTTGGTTTTGATAAGGAGTTGCTGGTGGCCAGGGGCATGCTCTGAGACCCTTTGAGTTTCTGAGGGGCCTGTCTGCTCTGGCCAGGACCAGGAGCAGGTGTCCAGGAGGGAACAGGAAAGGGCTGCTTCGTCTGTCACCTCTGGTACAAGTGTGCAGGAAGTCCCGGTGGGGAAAAGACTAGGACGAGGATGCATTTTATTTATTACCTGATCTGCGCATAAATGGCCTCTTTTTTTTTAAGTTTTGCTCCAGAGGATGCAGGAGATGAGAAGAGTAGGGAAGATCAGGGCTGCTGATGGGGTGGGAGGTGGGGGACTGGCCGCTCAGACCCAGCCCTGCAGACCATGACCTTCCCAGCTTACCCATCACGCCCGGCGGACGGAGGGTTTTCAATGGGTGGGAATCTCAGTGCTAAGGCAGGGAAAGTTTGGGGCCAACACAAAGCAAATGCCAATGTTTATTTTCTAGATGGGCGTGCTGGCACTCGCTTATAATCCCAGTACTCAGGAGGCTGAGGTAGGAGGATCGCAGGTTTGCGGCCAGCCTCTGCTACTTAGTGAGGCCTCTGCAATTTAGTGAGACTCTGTTTCAAAATTAAGAATAAAATAGGGCTGGGACATTGGGCATGGTATCGCACGTTTGTAATCCCAGTACTTGGGAGGCTGAGACCGGAGGATCTGGGTTCTCGGCCAGCCTCAGCTACTTGGTGAGGCTCTCCAAAACTTAGTGAGACCCTGTTTCCAAATAAAGAGTAAAAAATAGGGCTGGGGGTGGAGCTCGGAGGTAGAATGCCCCTGCGTTCAAATGTCACACCAGAGAGCAGAGCTTGTTGGTCCCCAGAGGAAAAGGAGGAGCGCTAGCTCTCAAAAACAAAGATGGGGGCTTGTTGGGGCTGGAGGAGAGTGTCTGAGACCCCTCTCTCCAAGCCTTAGCTCCACGGAGGAGACATGAGGGGTCAGAGGGCAGAGACAGTGGGAATGAAGGAGGGGGCTGGAGAATCCTTGGGGGAGGTTTGATCCCAGCTGCTCTGCCCACAGTCCTCCCTCCCCCACCCATGCGCTGGCTAAGCCAGACACCTTTTGGAGAGATTTCTGAAAGTCCAAGTACAAGAGGTCTGTCTCAAGCTCCAAGAGAACTAGATTCAAACGCGCACCCAGACGTTTGCACGTGGTCTTGGCAAGTCTGCTGGCCAAAGAGAGGGACCTCTGTGGATTTTTGAGGAGCCTGGCTGCCTCTCTTCCCAAAGGCCTCTGCCTCAGCCTCCATCACGGGGCTGAGGCAAGGAATTAGCAAGATGATCTAGACCGAGGTGGACAATGTACCACGCACCCCAGCGATGCTGGTCTCTCCCTTCCTGTCTCTGCATGGGGCCAGACAGAATTCCGGATTTGTTGCTTCCAGGACTAACCCCACCTCTCGCTTTCCCTTCTGCTCCAGGGCCTCACCATGCCCACCTTCTTCCCGGAGTCAACCGAAGACTTCTTTGAGTATGACGAATCCGCCGAGGCCTGTTACGTGGGGGACATCGTGGCCTTCGGGACCGTCTTCCTGTCCACCTTCTACTCCCTGGTCTTTGCCTTTGGCCTGGTAGGAAACCTCTTGGTAGTGCTGGCCCTCACCAACAGCCGCAAACCCAAGAGCATCACCGACATCTACCTGCTGAACTTGGCCCTGAGCGACCTGCTCTTTGTCGCCACTTTGCCCTTCTGGACTCACTACGTGATCAGCGAACAAGGCTTCCACAACGCCGTGTGCAAACTCACCACCGCCTTCTTCTTCATCGGCTTCTTCAGCGGCATTTTCTTCATCACCGTCATCAGCATCGACAGGTACCTGGCCATCGTCCTGGCCGCCAATTCCTTGCACAACCGGACGGTGCAGCACGGCGTCACCGTCAGCCTGGGCGTCTGGGCGGCCGCCATCCTGGTGGCCGCACCCCAGTTCATGTTCACTAAACGAAAGGAAAATGAATGCCTGGGTGACTACCCCGAGATCCTCCAGGACATCTGGCCCGTGCTCCGCCACGTGGAAACAAACTTTCTAGGCTTCCTGCTGCCCCTGCTCATCATGAGTTACTGCTGCTTCCGAATCATCCAGACCCTGTTTGCCTGCAAGAACCGCAAGAAGGTGAAAGCCATCAAACTCATCCTGCTGGTGGTCATCGTGTTCCTCCTCTTCTGGACGCCCTACCACGTCCTGATTTTCCTGGAGACGCTCAAGATGTACAACTTCTTTCCCAGCTGCGACATCAAGAGGGATCTGAAGTGGGCCCTCAGTGTGACCGAGACGGTGGCCTTCAGCCACTGCTGTCTCAACCCCCTCATCTACGCCTTTGCTGGGGAGAAGTTCAGGAGATACGTGCGCCACCTGTACAGGAAGTGCCTGGCGGTCCTGTGTGGCCGTCCGGTCCACGTCAGCTTCTCCCCGCCCGAGTCCCAAAGGAGCAGGCAGGGCAGCTTTGCGAGCAGCAATTTCACTCACTATACCAGTGATGGAGACGCTTCCATCCTCCTCTGAACCGATCCCCGAAGCCCGGCTCCACGGAGCACCCAGAGCTCCCCAGTCTAACGCTGAGAACTGAGACGCGTGGTTTTTGCTTGTTTCTTACCTGCAGGAACTATGGACCTGATGCCAGCAAAACCACCCTGGAGTGTTTGCAAGAACTGAATGATAAATGACGCACATGTCTCTTACTGCAAATGTCAGGACTTTTTGGCTTACAGATGACAAAAATTCAACCCACATTAGCTGGGTTAAAAAGGGGATGTTGAGTATGGTTCACTGCGGTGGGAACAGGGGGTGGCTGAACCTTTGGAACGAGTGGAAACTCAGGCTGGAAGCTAGCTAGAATTTGCTCTCTCTGACCTTCACTTTTTTTTTGTGTGTGTGGTACTGGGGATTGAACTCAGGGGCATTCTACCTCCGAGCTATACCTCCAGCCCTATTTTTTATTCTTTATTTTGAAACCGGGTCTCACTAAGTTGCGGAGTGCCTCACTAGGTAGCTGAGGCTGGCCGAGAACCCGGATCCTCCGGTCTCAGCCTTCCGAATGCTGGGATTACAAGCATGCGCCACCACACCCGGCTCTACTTTGCAGTTTTGCCTGGCCTCTGAGACGGTCCAGCATGCAGTCCACCGACAGATTCCCCACTGCCTACCCGATCTGAAGACTCAACCTCCCTCCCAGCTAAGTCTTTTGTGGGTGGCCTCGAACACCTCCTGCTCCCAGGCCCAGGAGGAGACACAGAAGCCCACCCCGGAGAGACGGGATGGGTCCCTATGCCACCTCCATCTCTTGCCTGGTCATTAGGTAGATTGGGGCCAATGGAGCTCCAGTCCCAGTATCCGCAGAAGAGGGTAATGGTTTCTTTCGCATAGTGAACATCCTTTGCAGCGGGATGAACCAGCCGCCCGCTCCTGTGGGTCCCGACGGCCTCGTCTGGTTCCCAGACCGCAGCTCCCCTTGGTGAGCGGTGGTGCCCTGTGCCCAAGGGGTGGGGTGGGCAGAGCCGGGGGACCTGACATGGAGGAGGCTGGTTCCCACCGAGGCGCTCAGGGAACTCCTCGATCTACAGAGACATAGTTCCTCCTTGACCCAACCCCGCCACACGGCCCCGGATATGACCTCCCATTTGCCTGGCCGCAAGCCCCTGCCCGTCTAGAAAAGACCCTCTTTCCTCCTGCTGTGGCCAAGCTGGAGAGCAAGCTGTTGGACCCACTGCCCCTTTTCAAACATTCGGGGTGTTCTAAAACGCCAAAGCTTAGAAAACAGTTGCGATGATGCTACAGAAAATGTCATCTGTGATCTAACCACGCAAATATTGCCACTTCTGCCTTTGACCATCCGGACCTTGTTCATACCCTCGCTCAGCCAGGGTTCCAGTCGTAATGAGCAGATGGAACTGGGGACATAGTGCATGCCTATCATCCCAGGACTTGGGAGGCTGAGACAGGAGGATCACAGATTTGAGACCAGCCTTAGCAACTTAGCAAGACCCTGTTTCAAAATTTAAATAAATAAATAAATAAATAAATAAATAAATAAATAAAAAAAAAGAGCTGGAGGTAGGACCCTCCCTGGGCTCAGCACCAAAAATAATGAGGTACAGATAATTTTGTAACCAACTTTTTCAAAAACAGTAGATACCTAATAGTTGTCTGTGTTTATGTAGTTTTGGAATGATCATCATTTTAAGAAACCCTGCCATGCCGGGCGTGGTGGCGCACCCTTGTAATACCAGCATTTGGGAGGCTGAGACCGGAGGATCTGGGTTCAAGGCCAGCCTCAGCTACCTAGTGAGGCACTCCGCAACTTAGTGAGACCCTGTTTCAAAATAAAAGAATGAAAAATAGGGCTGGGGGTATAGCTCGGAGGTAGAATGCCCCTGAGTTCAATCCCCAGAGCCGCAAAAAAAAGAAACCCTGCCAGAGTGTAGACATTTTGAGGCAGATGAGCCGTGAGATTCATTGGTGTACCTCTGGGGTCCCCTTGGTGTTCTGTGTGTATGTTTAATGAACGAGGGAATGAGTCACGCTCCTTCAAGATCTTGTACCATAACTGGCTCACCAGTACTCTGTTGATAAACATTTAACTTCTTTCTGATATTTAGCAAATACATATTTTACAGCACTTGCATCTGTGGGAATCTTCCTTCTCCTATTCAATGATTTCCATTAAGTACGTTCCTTGCCATGGGGGTTATCTGGGTCGAAGAGCATGGGCACGGGTTAGCTTGCGGTGCATAGATATAAAATTAGTTTATTGCAAAACCTTTACTGAGCACATATCGTCTACACTGTGTGAGCTCAGGTTCAGAGCTATTCCACAGCTGAGGAGACCATGCCTCGGCCCTCGGTGATTTAAGATTTAAATGAGGAAGAAAAGTGAGAAAATAAGCATCACCCAGTGGCGGCAACATCTACCCTGGGTCTTTAGGGAAGGGGGCTTTCCAGGAATGAGGGGGTCGGTGAGCCAGGCCGAGGGAAAGCATGCAGAAATGAGGTGTGTGCGAGCAGGAAGCTCTCAAGATGGGAGTGGACTGCAGACATTGAAGGTGCCAAACACTTGTAATTCCAGCACTTGGGAGGTTGAGACAGTAGGATCCAGGTTCGCGGCCAGCCTCAGCTGCATAGCGAGGCTCTCCACAACTTACTGAGACCCTGTTTCAAAATAAAGAATAAAGAAAATAGGGCTGGGGGTGTAGCTTGGAGGTAGAATTCCCCTGGGTTCTATCCCAAATACCACAAAAAAAAAAAAAAAAAAAAAAAAAAGGAAAAAGAAAAGAAAAGAAAGAAAGATACCGAAGGAAGCTGGGTATGTTGGCACACACTTGTAATCCCAGTACTTGGGAGGCTGAGACATGAGGATCTGGGTTTACGGCCAGCCTCAGCTACTTAGTAAGGTTCTCCGCAACTTAGTGAGACCCTGTTTCAAAAATAAAGAATTAAAAAAAAAATAAGGCCGGGCGTGGTGGCGCACACTTGTAATCTCAGCATTCGGGAGGCTGAGACCGGAGGATCCAGGTTCGAGGCCAGGCTCAGCTACCTAGTGAGGCACTCGGCAACTTAGTGAGACTCGGTTTCAAAATAAAGAATAAAAAATAGGGCTGGGGGTATAGCTCAGAGGTAGAAAGCCCCTGAGTTCAATCCCTGGTACCGCAAAAATAATAATAATAATAAGGCTGGGGGTACAGCTCAGAGGTAGAATGCCCCTGGATTCAATCCCAGTACCGAAAAAAAAAGTGGGGTGATGATACCTATCTTCACAGTGCAAGTGGTTGACTTGGCGTCTAGTCCGAGGCAGGGGCTCAGCCAAGACTTGCTCCCCTTTCCTTTGAGCGTGGCCCCAGACGCCACAGTCCAAGGAGTCCCATCCTCCAGCCTGACTACTCCTTCGGCCAGACTCATCTGTGTTTCTCCCAGAAGCCCCCGTGCTGGTCCTGCTCTTTCTGGGCACATTTATAACCCTCTGGAAGCCCCCTGACACCCACGCCTCACCTCTCTCCCTGCTCAAGACGAGCCTGCACTCCCTTTGTCCTTGAGAGAAGTGCAGTAACCTTGACTCCAGCATCGGGGAGTCTGTCCACAGGCCCCTCCCCGGCCCTGTCTCTCTCTCCAGTGGTAGCATGGGGGAGGGAGGATCAGTAGGCAGAGAGGTCTCCCCAATAGTGCTAAGCTGCTTGTGCAGCTCTCACGCCCCGTGGGGCCTGGGACTCGGAGTTAATACACTCATGCATTGCTCAACGGCGGCGGGAAATTGCCTCAGGAGCAATGTGTCACTTGGCGATTTCATCATTATGCAAACATCACCGACTATACTCACACAAGCTAAGACATCACCGGGACAGATAATCCTGTGGGGATCACAGTCACACATTCGGTCTGTGGACTGAAATGTCACCCAGTACATGTATGTATCTGCATTTCCATGAACACAGTTTGGTTTCCCAGAATATGGAGGACGGGGAGCCCCCGGGGGCCAGGGGGAAGGCAGTCTGCTGGGATTAACCTCAGTGGGAGCTTGGAAACCTACGACTTCTGTAGTTCAGTGGCACGTGCTGAGTAAATTCAGTGGCTACGACTCAGATTGTGCAAACGTTTATTAAGTACTAAAGGTTTATTGACAGAGACGTGAACGCAGCCAAAAGACCTCGATGAAGTTTCCACTGGTGAAATCTTGACATCTGGCTGAGTGGGTGGCAGCCCGGAGCCGTCGGAGCCGCTTTGGCTAAGGGCGCGCTGGTCGTTTTGAGCTATTTTTAGTCTAAAAAAGATGACACTACTTCTTCCGTATTTCTGACTCACTTTTAGAGCATGAATCATTTGCAGGAATTAAGTGTATTTCTTAAATCCCAAACCACCGTTTGCTATTTCTTTCCCCATAAAATAATATTGTGACTTGGTCTCTGCTGCTGTAAGGGGCTTCTCCTCCTAGGTGATCTTAGGTCTCACAGGACCAGAGGCCGGGAAGTCCAAGATCAAGGTTCCTGGGGAGTGCCTCACTGCTGCATCTGCGCATAGCAGAAGACAGTAGGGCAGGCCAGCAGGCTGGCCAGATGCGGTGTGGTTCTCCTTTATCACAGCCTTAAACCCACGGTCAAGGGGGAAGCCCTCCTGGCCTCAGCTCCTGCCCTCCCTCCCTCCCTTCTTTCCTCCCAAGTACTAGGATTCAGGTGTGTGCCACCATGCCTGGCTTCTTTCCCTTCCTTCCTTCCTTCCTTCCTTCCTTCCTTCCTTCCTTCCTTCCTTCCTTCCTTCCTTTTTTCCTTCCTTCCTTCCTTCC
>PVLC010004698.1:13027-82961 GCA_004027655.1 Graphiurus murinus | reverse complement strand
ATGTAATATGAAATTGTCTATTTTATTAAAATTTAAAATGGCCTCATACTACAAATCCTGTTACAATTTATTTTAACATGTTATCGTATATACAATATGATCTTTGTCTTCATGTTTCTAATATTTTACAGCATATCTTTTGAAATTGAAAAATTTTAAGAACTTCTCATTAAACAAGAGTACATGTACCAGTTGTATAAAAAAAAAAAAAAAAGAAAGCTGATCACCTAAAAAAGTAGACATGTTTATGGTCTTGACGCCGCAGAAGCACGTGTGCTTTCTTTAAGACCTGTGTTGAGTGAGTCACATTTAATCTACAGGAGAGTCCTCCATGCATGATGTGGTGAGGTCCCCCCCCCGTGACAGTGAGGGTTTGTAATCATGGGGGTGCCTCCAGCTGCAATCCTCTCATTCTGCTTCGCAAAGTAGGATCCGAGGGATTTGAAGAAGGGAATTGTCTAAACCCTGCGGCAAATGCCTAAGTACGTTTTGCTTGAGTCATAAGGACGCCTCCTCTTTTCAGATTAGCCTGCTTGCTAGTAAGGATGCTTCTCTGAGACACACCGCAGGCTGTATGCAGCAACGAGGAGACCCCAGCCCATGCCTTGTAACAGAGCAGGGGCTTCCTCCACTCTCCTCTGTAAGACCAGAGGACAGAAACAGCAGCGATGCAATGAATGGTCTAGCAGGCAGAGGCTTTTGATCCTGTGGCAGGCTAGTTTTAAACCCAAAGCTAATGCTCAGAAGCCTCATGTATGGGCCCAAGTCAAAGACACAGAATATATTTCTGGATGGATGGCTTTGATTCACCCGCAATTTCATTTGGAGACAACAGGATTAAGTTATTTTGTATTGTGAGGAACGACGAAAAGAGAAGTCAGATCATACAGGCGGTTAGAAAGAAGAGGAACAGACCACCTGGAACCTGTCAGTGGGAGGTGACCCCATCGCTTCCTCCAGAGAAGATGTCAGAGGGACGCTGAGTAGTTCTTGCATGCCACACTGAGGCTGCACATCTGACCACGGAGTGCTTGCGGTGTGTGTCTGGGAAGAAGCTGCCCCATCTTTGGGATGCAATGGAGATGGACGCCAGGTGTTAAGAGAACCAAGGGGCCGTGAACACCCACAATCTGTTGGACGGTCGGGGTCTGGTCTGTCGGACAGAGCTGTCTCAACAGCGGGAATCTGCTCACCGGGGGCCAATTCTCTCCTGCATTTATCAATCAGCACCTACGTACCAGTGGATGAGATGGAACAAGCGCCATAGAAGCACTGCGTTTTGTAGTGAAATGGGTAATCTCAGTACTTGGGAGGCTCACATAGGAAGATCACAGATTCGAGGCCAGCCTCAGCAACTTAGTGAGGCCCCCAGAAACTTACTGAGACCGTGTTTCAAAATAAAAGATGAAATAGGGTTGGGAGTGTATCTTAGAGGTAGAACACCCCTGGATTCAATCCCTAGTACCCTCTACCCCACGCACAAAAGATAAAAAGTATAGTATAGCAAATATATCAACCAGCAACGGCCATCAATTATCATTATCAAGTATTTTGTACTTGACAATGTTTGTACTGACATCAACGACTTATTAATTATCAATGTTTGAAATTAATGTGTCCTTCTTTTATCCGAGTGGCAGTGTGGTGAGTTTGTTTACATAGCACTACCCACAAATAAGCATCATGTAGCATTACAATGTATTATAGAAGCAAAGACAACATTCGCAACAGGTGGGGAGGGTCTCCTTAATGCAACACAACAAGAAAAGTTATTGTGTAAATATTAAGAGGAACACTAAATAATTTCAGATGACATGGCTTATATATTCAGAAAACCCAAGTCCTTCCCTAGAAGCATAAGTATTAGTAAAAGAATTTTTGTAGATGACAGGGTCAAAGATAAGGACACCATGAGTTGCTTTTCTGTATGTCCAAAATCTTAATAGAATCCGAATACACAGTAATGCTCTTGGATTGGAAAATATCACAAATGCCAATTATTCTTAAAAAAATAACATCCAAGCCAATTCCAACCAGAATTGCGATTTTTAAGGTTTATATGACAGAAGAAATATGTGCAAAGTTTGGAAGACAATGGCAATTGAAGGGTTTGCCTCAGGAGGGAGTAATTCTATAGGAGAAGAACTGGAGTCGGGGCAAGTCACATGCTGGACAGATTGGAGTCCAGGGATAGGTCCGGCTATATTGGAAATCTGACCTGTGACACAGTCGGCATTTTGGTTCAGTGGGAAAAGGGTGCTCTGTTCAATAAACATGCTAGAATAACTCACTCTTCCTCCTGAAGAAAGCGGAAGGAGTTCCTTTCCTATTGTTTATAAAAATTTCAAGCTGATGAAAAGACCCAAAGAAAGAAATCTAAAAACAAACAGAGGCGAATGTCTCTGTAGACTTTGTACTTCAGGAGCCATTCTCAGGCAAGAGAGGGGCTCGCATACTGGTATTAACATTTTTCATGGAAAAATATTCAGTATAAACAAAGCAGTGAGGCAGGTGGGGCCGTGGGAGACAGACACTCCCAGAGCTGCAATGATGCAGCCTTCATTAAGGAGCCTTCACAAGTCGGTAAGGAGAAGCAAAACGATCGATGGAGAAATGGGGCAAATACATAAGTGGAGCGTTGCAGAATCAAAAAACCAGCAGACTAGCAAGCAGATGAAGAGAGGGGAGTCCTGAGGTGACCCCACTTGTCACCCCTCGGAGTGGACGCAGGAGGCGAAGTCCTAGCAGTAGCATCCAGCGCTGGCAAGGACGTTCACACCCAGCGAGCAGAAATGTGTCTAGAAAGAAATCCTGATGTTATGAAAGTAAAAACACACACCTGTTGGCCCAGCAAGCCCCTGCAGGGCTGCCAACTTACAGAAAGAAAAGTACCAGCAGGTAAGATATTCTGTCAGTATTGTTTGCAGTAGCACAAAGAACAGCAAGAATCTAAGACAAACCCCAAAGTTTATATGGGAGGTCTAAAATATTCATACAGAAGATATTCCTGATCTACTGCCTAGTAAAATAAGCATGTTTTGAGGTCCACTGTGCATTCGACTCTGATGTCTTTGCATTTTGAGCACGTCTAGAAGGAGCCAGAGGACGCAGACCTGGATGCCTGGTAGCCATCACTCCAGTGAGATTTGGGAGAGGGAGAAGAAAACTTTTTCTTCTTTTTTTTTGTGGTGCTAGGGATTGAATCCAGGGGCATTCTTCCTCCAAGCTACACTCCAAGTCCTTTTTACTTTTTATTTGGAAACGGGGTCTTGCTAAGTTGCCGAGAGCCTCACTAAGTTGCTAAGGCTGGCTTTGAACCTGCCATCCTCCTGTCTCAGCCTCCCAAGACCTGGGATGACAGGCACGTGCCATCCCACCCGGCTAGAGGAAAACTTTTGAGTTTCCATTTTATATCACAAACCAGAGGTGTTTGGGAGGAATGCTGGTCTTTGGTTCCTCAAAGGACGGCTGGGTTCCAAAGCAGCTGCGTTTGCTCTCCTGGTTCTTGCCGGCAGAGGTAGGCCCATGAATAGATGCTCTGGAGGACCCTTGAGCCCATCCCAAGGAGCGACACCCGGAGGGGCCAACTCGCCTGCAGCCAGAGGGGACGACCTGACTGCTCTTTGGAACACCCCAATTACTACTGGCTTTGGCCGCCCTCAGCGGTACCTTGGGCGCTGTCGTCCTGCCTGTGCGGGTGTGGCCTCTCCACCTTGTGTCCGGCCTGGGGCAGCTCTCTCTCGGGCGGCTTGGGGCACCTCCCCTCGTTGAACACGGGCGGCAGGTTGGCGGTGTGCACCTGTCGGAGTTGCTCATAGTCGCTCAGAGCCGCTGTTAGGTCCCAGTTTTTGCCTGTGGATGAGAAAAGACAGAAGGTTACAGTATTCATGCCTGGGTCATAGTCGCACTACAGAAAGGAACCGTGGCAAAGAGGGAGGGTGCCCGTGAGTAGGTTAACTGGCTAACTAGTGACCTTTCCCCCAGCAGCTCTCGTTGCCTCAAAGGGGTAACTACCGTCGCCTTCTGCACAATTTCTTTTTTTTTTTTTTTTTTTGCGGTACTGGGGATTGAACTCAGGGGCATTCTACCTCCGAGCTACACCCCCAGCCCTATTTTTTATTCTTTATTTTGAAACCGAGTCTCACTAAGTTGCGGAGTGCCTCACTGAGTAGCTGAGGCTGGCCGCGAACCCGGATCCTCTGATCTCAGCCTCCCGAATGCTGGGATTACAAGCGTGCGCCACCACGCCCGGCCAACCTTCTGCACAATTTCTGAAAGTAGAATTTTATGTATGCAACTGGTGACCTTCTGAGATACGTGGCCTTGGAGGACACACACACACACACACACACACACACACACACACACACACACACATCATGTGTCTGGTTATCGTATCCCTTCCCTAAAATCAAGCTGTAGAGCTTATGCTAGAAGGAGAATGTCTGGGAAGAAAATCAAGAGTGGCAGAGCATTGGTTAGGAGCACTTGTAATGGAGTCCAGAGGCCTTGTGAAACCTTGTTTCAGGTACATCCATCTACAGCTGAACCTGGGAGCTGAGCGGAGGTGTCTGCATGCCCACCCAGGCACATGCCGACCTGGGGAATGGGCTGAGCTGCAGCTCTCGGGAAGTAAATGCACTAGGGTTTGCAGCAGTGCATGAATTCCCACCACCCCACCCATTTCCCCCAAACTGCCCAGAGACTGAGACTGGGCCCCATCCCTTTCTTACAAACTCTTGCCTCACCAGTCACCACGCCTGACAAAGGAGTGACGTAATGACGCCCGCCATCTTGTAAGCCGCCATCTTGGGGCACATGCTCAAGGCTGCCTAAATTTGGTGTCTTCCAGATGACAAGTCCCCGGTAAGTGTAACTTTTCTCTGTTCTCGACTAGGTTGATTTTATGTTGGTCAAAAGGAACAAAGCATAAAGCAAATATAAAGTAAAACAACCCCCTACAGTTTCTTTGGGCTTTCGCTCATAGTTTTTCTTTTAAGCTTTATATGGGAAAAAGCAGAAGCTTGGGAGGTACTAACCAAGGTTTGCTGGGAGCCTTGGTTCTAGGCCCTGCATGGGGTGAGGTGGCCAGTTTAGTAAGCACTAACAGTGCTCCCCCTCGCCCCCAGCCAGGTGTCCCAGCCAACACTTTGCAGGATCACTGGAAACGGTAAAAGTTAGAGAGAAGACTTCATTTGCAGTTGCCTTGGCTATAATATACATGGGAGTAAAAAGATAGTGTTTACAGTGGACACGACAAATATGTATCTATGAGCATGCTTAACAGTACAACGACAAACTCTAGAAGAAGATAAAAAAAAGATTCTACTGGTTAAATTGAAATGCAGGAGAGGGGGGGGGGAGGGAGGGAGGGAGAGGGAGAGAGAGAGAGAGAGGAGTTTGGAGGAAGAAGATACAGCCAGTTTATTGAGGTCCATCATAGGGGATGAACTAATACTGTCTGAAGAAAAAGGGGAAAAGGATATTACAGAAAGGTAGATGTTTAAAAAGTAACTGTTTCATAATAAACATAATTTTTTTAAAATACTGGACTTTTTAAAATAAAAGATAAGAAAATATGGTGAAAGATGTTTGAAATATTTATAAAGAAAGACATAGAAAATGTGTCACAACTAAGATAAACCTTATCTGCTATACCAATAAATTTAAATGGGTTTAAAGCAACTTTTTTTTTTTTTTTTTCAGTACTGGGGATTGAACTCAGGGGCATTCTACCTCTGAGCTATACCCCCAGCCCTATTTTTTAAAATTCTTTATTTTGAAACAAGATCTCACTAAGTAGCTGAGGCTGGCCACGAACCCTGATCCTCCAGTCTCAGCCTCCCAAATGCTGGGATTATAAGCGTGTGCCACCACGCCCAGCTTAAAGTAACTCCTTAAAGAAAAGTATGTATAAGAGGGACTCCAGACGAAGGAGAATTCTTAGGTGAACAAAGAATTTGAATTAACGGAAGGTGATGGGGGAGAGGGGGACACCCTAATGAGCATGATGTACTTACAAGATCACATCAAAGTCAATCACTAAACTGACCTTGAGAAGGAGGGAGAAGGAGGGAGGGGGGTGGGAATTGGGGAAGGGTTAATGAGAAATGTGTGCGTGTATGTCTTTACCTATACTAGCTTGTACCCAACAAAAAAAACCAAAAACAAAAACAAAAAAATAAAAGTATGTTCACATCTCAGAAAGGAAAGACCATTTGCTGTGTCTAAGAGACAGACCCAGAGCAAAGTGGTTTAGCAAAGGTGACAACCAAAGGCCTACCAAAGACAGAGACAACCAACCCTGGTAACAACCAAACACAACACAAAGGTCAGGCTCTCGAGCCCAGCATGGCAGAATCCAGTCCCCGAGCGTCAAATAAGACGAAGACAGCAACTCTGCAAGGTGTAAGGGTTGAATTTACGATGAACAGTACTGACCATGCATTTTACTTCCTGCACTTTATGTCACTTTGACATCTTGGGGCCTTGCTGACCAGCGAGGCTGCCCCTCCCAGGCCCAGGTCATTCCCAGAGACAGCAAAGTCTTCCTCTGTGGGCGCCATCTCTCCTAAGGAAACCAATCAACCCAAAGGCCATGGCCCCATCACCTTCTCTATTGGGTTGTTATACCGACAGCTCAAGACAGCCCCTACACCTCGGAGCTGCGGACACGACTGCGTCCAGCCAATCTCAAACCTGCCTGCCACTCCTTGCCCACTCCTCCCCAGGAAAACCACAAACCGGGCCCTGGCCCAAGCTTCCCCCTCGCTCCTTCTGCCTCTAGACAGACCCCAGCCTTCCCCATCCATGGGGTTCTACTTCGTGTGTCCTGCCTTCTGCTTCTAGGGAAAACTTCTTCCTTTATGACAGTCACTTTGGTGTCTGCATACCTGAGTAAAACACATCTCAGGTATATCTTCAAATAAAAGACATGTGAGGTCTCAATATCAGCATACTAAATCAAGAGGCAGAAACGACCAGGGCCGAGGTCCGTGCTGGGGGAGCCGGCAGGGGCAGCAGCAGATGAAGGGTCACACACTTGTCAGCCGGGATCTGCAAGGCACTGGGGCTCAAGGTCATGGCGGTGTGCTTGCTTTTTGCTGGGTTATTTATCTGCAGGAGTACAAGAACCTCTTCCTTCCCGTCTTCCTTGCTGGTGGCAGGACACAGGGCGCACAGAAAGGGCCTGGGTTCTTCCTTCCTAGCTCTTTAAGTGACGGGATGTTGGAAGTGGGCTGCCATCACACCAGACGAGGAAATGAACAAAGCTAAAGCCAGGTTTGGTGACTTCCGGGACGTCGGTGAAAAGTGGACGCACCTCTACTTGTACCGCAGACGGCGGGGTTAGTGGGACACGAGGTTATTGCTGCTGCTTGCTGATTAAAATACAGGTCCAACAATACCGATCAATGGATGAAGATCTGACCAGAGGGGTGCAGAGCACCAGAGGGCCTCTTGCCAACGAAACGGCCGCCATCCCTGGGGGCTCCCCTCGCCCCGCGTTCCTCTGTATAATTCGGGAGAAGCCTGGAATGTCACTTCCTGGGATTGCTTTTCTGGTGCGAGAGGAGACAGAAGGCCCCTGGCGGCTGAGCCTGACAGGGTGACGGCGCTGGCTGGTGTGGGCACAGCTGCTCCAGGAGGGCGGCGCCCGCCAGCGAGCTGCTTCGAGCTTTGGTTCCGCAGGCGGCTGGCGGCGGTAGCACGGCCCTTCCGGCTGAGCGTGACTTCTCCATCAACCGCTCCTTCCTGCGGCTTCCCTGACTCACGCCTCCTGAGAGTCTGTACGAAAACCTGTCTCACATGCAAACCCAAAATATCATATGTGTTTGTGACAGAGCCCTGGCTGTCGTATGTATACTCCATACGTACACAGCCATCTGTCCCTTGGTATCCACGGGGGGGAGGGGCTGGTTTCAGGATGCTGAGGACCACTGGATGGATGCTCAACTCCTTTATAAAAAATGGCATCATATCTGCAGTCAACAGATATACATCTTCTGTATACTTTAAATCATTTACCGTTGACTTAGACTGTCTTATGCAATTTAAGCGCCATGAAAATAGTTGTTACACTGTACTTTTAGGGAATAATGATTTAAAAAAAAAGTGTACATGCTCAGAGCAGATGCAATTTTTAGAAATTATTTCTGATATTGGTTGAATCAGTGGATGTAAAGCCCATGTAAGTGGAGGGCTGAATATACATGAGTGTGTGTGTGTGTGTGTGTGTGTGTGTGTGTGTGTGTACAATAATTCTGTAGATGATTCTTTGAGCTCAGAGAAAAATACAGACAGGTACATACCAGCTTGTTAATAAAAGTTTCCAGCAGTTGGTAGAGATATAAATCAAAAAGGGAAGGAAGGGAGGGGATGAACCAAGCAATAAAGGAGACTATTCTAGAAAAAAAAAAGTCAATATTCTGTTATGATCCTATTAATGCAAATTTACACATGTGTGCGTGTATAAATTGATACGTTAAAATAGAAAACAGTAAGTGGGGCTAGGTTGGAGCCCAGCAGGAACTCGAGTTCGAGGAGTAGCTGCTTCACCGTATGGATCGAAGCTCCTGGCCAGTCCCCTGACGTGGCTGCCATTTAACCCTGAGTCTCACTCTGGGGGCAACTCCATTTATCAGGTTGTTTTTTTCCTCCAAGAGAGAAGGACCAAGGAAACATGGGGAGCTGGAGGGAGAACACAGAGAGCATGCAGAAAGGGAGGTGGGGTCCCCAGCCTCAGTTTTCACAGTGTGTACAGAGAGCTGGGGAGTCTGCGAGGGGCTGGCATGCCCCATTATTTGTGAGTGAGGAGCAGAGGCTTCCCAAAAGAGAAAGAAGGGAGGACATCACACACACCAGGACCCCGGAGGCTTGCAAAACACAGCGAATTGCAGGCAGGTGCCAGGGGTCGGGGAAGACTTGGGGACGAACAGGGAAGTAAGTATATGGCCACAAGGTGGCAGTAGATCACACAGCTTTATCTGGAGATGCTTTGGCAGGTTTGCAGGCTAAGGTGGTCACTGCAGATGGGGCTTGAGGAGGAGGGAGGTTGCGGCTCAGAAAGGGAAGAGGGCAAGAGAACTCCCTAGGGAGAGACAGGTGGGGGGAGGGGGCAGAGAGAGAGCTTACATGTTGTGACTGTTGACTGTATGTTGTCAACTTGCCTGGGCCACAGGGTGCCCAGATATTTGGTCAAATGCGATTCTGGGTGCATGTGTGGGGGTGTTTGTGGAGAAGATTAACAGTTGAATCTGTGGACTGAGTAAAGCAAACTGCCCTCCCCAGTGTGGGTGGGCCTCAGTCAAGCAGCTGAAGGCCTGAGGAGAACCCACAGGATAAATATCAGGAAAGTTCACCCTCTCTGCCCTCCGGCTCAGACGGAACAAACAGTACCGGCTCGCCTGGTTATCCAGGTTGAGACCCATCCATCTGCCTAACTGCATTATAACGAATCTAAGCCAGGCACCATGGGGGCACGCCTGCAATTCCAGTACCAGGGAGGAAGAGACAGGAGGATCACAGGTTCGAGACCAGCCTCGGCAACCATGCAAGACTCTCAGCAACTTATCCAGACCCTCTTTCAGGATAAAATAAAATAGGGGTGGGGGACAGCTCAGAGATAGAATGCCCCTGGTGGGTTCAATCCTTGGTATCGGAAAAAAAAATTAGAAGTCTCTTTCCTCTTTGTAATATATATGTGTGCACACATATATGTGTTTGGATGCATATGTATATATGTGAACCAGTAGGAGCTATAGAGATGTCCCCTATTCCTGAGACCCTAGGCTGATATTCACTGTGAAACAAAGAGCTTCTGAGTCTGAGTTCTCCCAAGGGTAGCAGTGATGTGGGGTCTTATAACCACAAACCTCTGGCTTATCAAGGATGCTGGGGGGTTTGGCAGGCCATGCAAGACAGGAAGGCTGTGCGTGATTACAACTCGGCTTATTTGGGCTGTGTTTAAAAGAATGGGATACGTAGGGCTGGGGGTGCAGCTCCGTGGTAGAGAGCTTGCCTAGCATAAAAGAAGCCCTGGGTTTGATCAGGGCTACAACAAACAAACGAACCAAAAAAGGATCTGTAAAAGTTTGAGTTTGGGTTGGCAGGCTTTTGAGCTAATGGGTATCATCTGCTGTGAAGAACCAACCCAGCCAGGAGCCGACACGAAGCTTAGACTCATTTATACAAAACAAGGCCAGCAGGACCAGAATGATTCTCAGGTGGATCCGTAGAACATATATAACTTGATTTTATTTATTTATTTATTTTTGCAGTACTAGGGATTGAACCCAGGGGCATTCTACCTCCGAGCTACACCTCCAGTCCTATTTTGTAATTCTTTATTTTGAAACAGGGTTTCACTAAGTTGCAGCGGGCCGCACTAAGTAGCTGAGACTGGCCTCGAACCCAGATCCTCCTGTCTCAGCCTCCCAAGTACTGGGATGACAAGTGTGCGCCACCACGCCCGGCTTTATAACTTGATTTTAAAGCCTCAGTTTTTTTTTTTTTTTTTTTTTTTGGAAAAATTTAACTCAAGTCATGGAAAAGGAATTCAGCGTCTATCCCACACCCAGGCACACTCTTGGCCGCTCACCCTGATGTCTAAGTGACACCGTGCCTATCCTTGTCTCTGGGGAGGTGGAGGCTTGTTGGAGTCAGACGTCACGTTGTAGAGAGCCGTAGTTCACCTGCGGCCCCACCTTCTTCTCACGGGGCTGAGTCACCCCTCTTTGTAGCAGACGCTGAAATCAGCACCTGCGGCGTTCACCTAAGCACTGGCGCTGGGATGTCGAATGTCCCCAGAGGTCCCCGCAGTAAAGGCTTGGCTTCAGTGGACACTAGGGGAGGAGGTGGGAACTTCTCTTGTGGGAGGTCCTCGGGTCACAGGGGTCGAGCTCTGGTCCCTTCTTCCCTCTCCTTTTGCTTTCCCGGCTGATGACGTGAGTGGCTTTGCTCTATGACATGTTTTACCTTGATGCGCTGTCACAAGCCCAATATGATGGAACCAATCTATTACTGACTGGAGCCTCTGAGACTGTGAGCCCCAACAACCCTTTTCTCCACGCCAGTTAAGGACCTCAGGTATTTTGTTACAGTGGCAGAAACCTGACAAACACAGAAAGTCAGGTCTCCTGGTCTTTCATCTTAAAGTGGTGCTTTTTTTTTTTTTAAACTAAGAATCCTAATATATATTTCCATACAGTCTAAGACAGCTAAGTCAACTACCAAAGTGAATTTGGCACTGAAAATTAACGTGCTCTCCGCTGAGATGGACAGCAGCTAAGTTGACATTGAGCGGGGACCCTGGACGCCCCGGCCATGTACTCTTTACTGTAAATCTGCACAATCTTTAAGAAAGAGATCTATTCCTTTCGGTTAAATGGCTTCAGTTAAAAATTCCTAAGGCAGCTTTTAAAAACCAAAATCAAACTAAATGCTGAAGATCTGAGAAATAAATCTCTTCATGTGTCTTGGGTGTTTGCCAAACGGGCCTTGGGGAGGAGGAGTCTTAATTTGTTACTTCTAAAGAAAGCCTTCTAGCTCTTTCTATCCAGTTCTACCAGGAAGCCCACCAGCTCCCCTTCCCACAGGGTCTGTGCCACGAGGTGCACTGTGGAGATTGTCACAAGCCACTGAAGCCGGGCCCCACCCCTGGGTCTAGGGACCCTGAGGAGGACAGACCCCCCAGGGAGTCACCAGCCCAGAGCGCAGTTAAATAGCTGGCCGTGGGTAGCCAACCCATCTGCAGAGCAGTGAGAAAGGCTGCCGGGCTCTTAGGATATTTTCTGCGTATTCAGAGGCAAAGACATAACTGCTGTGAGCCAGGCATGGTGGTGCACGCTTGTCATCCCAGTACTTGGGAGGCTGAGACTGGAGGATATGGATTCCCAGCCGGCCTCAGCTACTTATTGAGGCCCTCTGCAACTTAGTGAGAGCTTGTTTCAAAAGAAAGAATAAAAAATAGGGCTGGGGGTGTAGCTCGGAGGTAGAATGCTCCTGGGTTCAATCCCCAGTACTGGGGAAAAAAAAAAAAAAAGGAAGAAATAACTGCTGTGATTCTATGTCTGCACAACAGTGAAGTCACACCAGCGTAGGGATCAGGGCTCAGGCGAGCTGCGCCTGGTGGGGAGGGCAGGGTGTCCAGAATCGCGCGAGTGGCCTGGGTTGGAGCTGGTGCAGGGGCAGGCCTGCTGCGCTGTGTAAGGCCCGGGGCTAAGGCGGCGTCCACCCCAGAGGCTGTGCCCAGCAGGAGCCCCGCTCACCCACTCCACTGGATCTGGGGGCATTCACTCTCTGCTGCACTCATCCTCAATAGTGCCTTCATAGGATGACTTTAGCCACCCTCCAAACCTCCAAAGAAAGAGGAAAGGGGGACACTTCAAATCCCTCTGACCTCCTCTTTGTCATCTGTCAGTCTGCTGTCATCTTCTTTTGCTTCTAAGAGCCCTGGATGTTACCTTGGGCCCACCCAGATACTGCAGTCTAATCTATTTTAAAAGCAACTGAACTTTTTCATGGTGGTGCACACCTGTATTCCCAGGGTTTGGGAGGCTGAAAAAGGATTGCAGGTTCAAGGCCAGTCTCAGCAACACAGTGAGACCCTGTTTCAAAATAAAAAACAAAGTAGGGCTGGGGGCCTAGGTCAGAGGTAGAATGTCCCTGGGTTCTAACAAAACCAAAACCCAAACTCAACCCGAACTCAGCTGATTAGCAACTTGAATTCCATCTGCAAAGTCCTTTTTCGGCAATACAGTAGTCTCCTTTATTGGCAGGGAATATGTTCCAAGACCTTTAGTGGATGCCTGAAATGACGGATAGTACCAAATCCTATCTATAGGAAGTATGTTTCATTCTTCCTACAGATTTTAGCAACCTCAGCATGTGATGCTCCTCCCTTCCCTATGAAGTCGAGAACTTTCGCCTTCTCATTTAAAGAAGTATTTTCTGCCTTCTCTTTGGCATATCTGACCATTATTCAGTAGAAGAAAGATTACTTGATCACAAGTACTGCAGTACGAGGATAGTTGATCTGGTAACTGAGAATTCTAAATGACTAACGGGTGGGTAATGTATATAGCACGGATACACTGAACAAACCGATGATTCACACCCTTGGCAGGGTGAAGTAAAATGGCGCAGGACTTCACATCGCTACTTAGAACATGCATAATTTAAAATTTAGGGACTAGTTTATTTTTTCTTCTGGAATTTTCCACTTAATATTTTCAGACTGACATTGACTACCAGCAAATGCAACCACAGAAATGGAAACCCTGGATAAGGAGGAACGGATGCACTTCAATCAGCATTCGACTGACGGTCAGAGAACAGGAATCTCGGGAGACATCTTTGGAATCTCCTGGCCTTGTGCTTGAGCTTTTTATTAAAGGGCCCATGCACTAAGTGCTGCTCTGTGTTCAAACTCTGCTCAGAATGAAGTATCAGGTGATTAGCAACTTGAATTCCATCTGCAAAGTCCTTTTTCAGCAATACAGGGTTCATCCATGTTGCAGCATTCATTCATTTCTTTTTTTCTTGTTGACTAGTATTCCATTGTATGAACCACCCCAGTGTGTTTAGCCATTCTCTTACTGAGGGGTATTTATGTTGCTTCCAGGTTTTAGTGATTATGAATAAAACTATTATGAACATTCAAGTATAAATCTTTTTTTGGTAAACATATGTTTTTATTTTTCTTCAGTTTTTAAAAAAAAGTTATTTTCTAAGTGCTACATAAAACCCCAGGAGTAGAGTTGCTGGGTCAAGAGAGAAGTCTATTTTTAATTTTATAAGAAACCAACCCACCTGCTTCCCCAAGTGAGTTTGTTAGTTTCCTTTCTTACCAGCAACTTCTGAGAATCCCACTGATTCCACGTCCCTCTAATGCTCCGTATCGTCAGTCTTCTTAATTTTAGCTGTTTGGGGGTGTGTGCAGTGATAGCTCACGGCACTTCTAATTTCTATTTGCCGGATGACTAACTGGAACATCTTTTCATGTGCTCACTGGTCATTGGTGTGTCTGCTTTGAGAAGACGTCCTTTGCTCACCGGGGAACTTATATGTTTTATAATTAACTTGTGGTTCTTATTTATAGATTCTAGATATAAGCACACTTTACCAGGTGTGTGTTTTATTAATGTTATTTCCCAGTTTGTGACTTGCCTATTTATTTTTACCATAGCTTTTGATGAACAGGAATTTTGGCTTCAATTAAATTCAATTTATCATTTATTTTCCTTTTCTCATATATATATAATAATATATATATTATATTATTATATATATTATATATTTCTCATATATATAAATAAATAATATACATATTATTTATTTATTTTGGCCTCTCTAAAACATGCTTGCCAACTCATAGTCATAAGAAATTTCCCCCTGTGTTTAGGTGTATGGACAAATTACCTAGAAGTAGTTTGTATGTATGGAAGAAGGAAGAGGACCAAGGCCCTTCCTTCCTTCCTTCCTTCCTTCCTTCCTTCCTTCCTTCCTTCCTTCCTTCCTTCCACCATCTGACCATTTGGTGGGTCTATCTCTGGCCTCTCTTCTGTTCCAGAACACTCCGCTCGTCCATCCTTATGCTAATGGCACGGGGCCCTGATGCCTGCAGCTCCAGGTCACATCCTGGAAGTCCTCCAGACCTGCTCTCCCCTATGAAATGGTCCTCTCTAGGTCCTGGGTGGTTCACCACAATGCCAACCCAATCCTCATGGATTCACTGCAATCCCTGTCAAATTCCTCAGTGATTCACTGTGACCCCGAACAAATTCCAGCACTCTTCTTCCAGTCTTTTTTTTTTTTTTTTCATAGTCATTTCTGTGGAAATGACTTCCATTCCACACTTTACCCTGGCCTCTTTCTGAGGAGTGGAGAGTGGTGGGGTGCTGGAGTGGGGTGGGTGTGGAGGGGTGGAGTGTTGGGGCTGCAGGGACCCAGTGGTGGTGGAGGGGCAGGGCTTCTCTGATTGCGAGGCTGTGGAGGGGAAGGGATGGAGCCTTCTGGGCTTTCAGACAGGAAGAGCAGGGTGCCCCTTGCTCCCCACCACCAAGGCTGAGATGGGCTCTCCATGGACTCACAAGAGCCGAGCTTGCCCCGCCGGGTGTTCCTGAGACATGGTTATCATGTGGACACACCAGGGGCTTCTGTGGAGGTGACACTCCCTTTCTCAAGTTGCTAGAACAGCTTCACCTATTTGGCATCTTCCAAAATGCTGGCTTCAGTGGCTTCATAAAAATAACTTGCAAATGACTGCCAGAGCCGGTGTTCTCTAACGGGCTCATGAGTATGCCTGGAGAAGTGGTCAGAGGACCGCGGGTCGCTTCCTCTGAGCAACCCAGGAGGGGACCCCCAGGGCTGGGTGTGGTACCAAGCCTGGCCAGATAGCCCCGGTGCTGATGCCTCTCGGGCAAAGCTGCGCCCTTCGCTTCTGCACCCTGGTGAGCCAGGAAGGAGGTCCCGCCGGAGACTCTGGGTCCCAGTGACTCACTGCAGCAGCCAGAAACTTCTGTGAGAAAAGGTCTGAAGCAGAGCATCATGGGAGGGGTTCAGGGCTGGGCAAAGGGTCCGGGTGCAGCGTGTCTGGACTGTAAGGTCCGCCAGGAGAAGATGGGACTTCTCTGTCTGTCTGCTTCTTTGCTTTTATATTTGATTTCAGTTTGCTTTTTGTGGGAGTGATTTGCATATGGTGGGAGGTAGAAATCATTCATTCATTCACTCATTCATTCATTTAGTATTTGGGTACTGACTCAGATTACTTAGGCATGGGGCTACTTTACACAAATGTGTCGTCTTTTTAAATCCTCATGATGGTCCTGCTGCAGATGGGAGGATGTCTGTTTTGGTGCTAAGAGGACCAGGCACATTACAGATATCAGACAGCGTGCTCTGCGCACAGGTGCAGGGGAGGGACCCTGCCCGGACTGAGATGGCTGGACAGCTGGAGCTCACGCCCTCAACTCCAAGTTCACTGCCTTCCAGGGCAGAGTCGGCCTACTCACGAGCTGGACAGGCAGAAAAGCAGAACATGTGCAGCTCCGATGGCCAGGGATGGGAGCCGGGCAGACCGCTGGACACGCACGTGAAACTCAGACACCATGTTTTAGTTTGTGCAATTGGTGAATTACCAGCCAGAATGAGAGACGCACACTGAATTCTCCATTTCCACAAACAGCAAACTACACACAAAACAAACATTAGGTGCATTATTGAAAAATTAGGTGCGTCACAATGTGCACACATGGTGCTTTTCGTCTCAACTGAAATACTGAAAGCACATTCCATTTCCTCTTCCATCTGGACCCAGCTTTTCCTGTGGCTGCTCTCATTTAAGCGCTGCCCCAGAGGGATGGTCAGGAAGTACAGGTCAGACAGAAGTGGAATTATATATATATCCTTTATGAAATGCACCAGAGTAAACCGCAACATGACAGAGCGACACAGCCAGTGCCCACATCTGTTACACGAGGTATCCAGTGCAAAACTTCTGCTTCAGAAGCCAGCACTTGGCTCAGTTGGAAGAAACTGCACCAGGCCACCTGGACATCACATAGGTAAGAGTTACAGCCATTCTTTTCCACATGTGAGTTAAGTAATACTATTTTATTTTAAGATTAGTTATACAATGCTGACAGCAGTGAATCTGGGATTTTTTGATGAAACATGTACAGAAAACCGCTGCATGCTTATTTCAATATTGAAGTGTTTAGCAGTGACATCATAGCAGGCAAATCCAAGATGTCCCTGGAAGCTTTACTTACAACAACGGTGGCCTAGCATGTCGCAGGCTGATACTGATGGTGGAAAGTAAGCATGCAAGGAGGAAAGGTATTTGATGACACTAGAAAGTACAATGGCTGTGAGGATTTTTTTTTTTGTACGGGGGATTAAACCTAAAGGCATTCTATCTCTGAGCTACACCCCGGGCCTATTTTACTTTTCATTTTGAAAAAGGGTCTTGCTAAGTTGCAGAGGGCCTCACTAAGTTGCCAGAGCAAGCTGTGAACTTGAGATCCTCCTGTCTCAGTGTCCCAAGTAGTGGAAATACAGGCATGCTCCACCATGCTTGGCTTGTAAGGAATTTTAAAGGTAAGATCTGAGAGAGGACTGGAGTCAAGAGAGTTGAGGCTAGCACTTGTGTGTCTTTCCCCATTGGGAATACTGAATGACAAATGTGGTGGCTGAGAGGTCTCAATGAGTCTTCCGGAGTCTAGACAGACAAATACTGGGATTCAGGGCCTCCAAGGAGCAAACCTTGGTCCACATTTTAGGCTTACAGCTGGGAACCTGAAGGGCTACACCCCCCAAAGTCAGAGTGAACTAAAAATAGACCAGCCATAGCAAAGAGCTACATCCATTTTCAAATCACTTAAATCAAGGATGGACTTAGAATGGTCTTAGATTGCTAATGCCCCCATATCTGCTGCCTGAAATAAGCAAGCTTCATTCTCCCTGGAAAAAGAGAAAATCATCCAGAGCCCCAAACTGTATGCCAAAATGTTAATGAACAGTATCCAGGGCCCAGTTAACATGACCAGTATGTTGAGAAATCAAGATAAGATGGAAAAAAGAAAAAAAAAGAAGAGCAGACAGCTGAAACTTAAAAGAAAAAGCAAAACAAAACAGGAGATGTCGACAATAAGCTATAGGACACATACTTTATAACTAATATACAGAAGGTAAAGAATTTTGGCAGAGATCTCAGAAATATAAAAAATAAATCAAGCGAGAGCTCTAGAACTGAAAAATAGAGTAATTAAAACCAAGAACTCAGTGGAAAGGCCCAGGATGTAGATCAGTGGTGTTCCATGTGGGGCCTTGGGTATGATCCCCAGTAACTAACACACACACACACACACACACACACACACAATGATATGTTTAAGAGCTGCCTACATTCCCAAGAATAGAGAATAAATAATCTGGAAGGGAGGTCATATGAAAATATCTAGTCTGAAGTAGACACGCAGGGCACGGGGTGGGTGTGTGGAGTACGAGGCAAGCCTAAGAGCAAAACATAAGCATGGAAAAGAAGCATAGGAGCCAACATACTTATGACTGAGCTTCAGAAAGAAAGAATAGAGAGGATGAGACAGAAGCAGTATTTTAAAGGATAACATCTGAGAATTTTTCTAGAATTAATGAAAGATATCAAGCCACAGACTCAGAAGTGGTATGGATCCCAGAGATAAAGAAAACAAACAAACAAAAAAACCCCACAAGTTGGCTCATTCTAATAAGGCTGCTGAAAACCTAAGATGAAGAAAAATATTTTAGAAACAGAAAGAGGGAAAAAAAGACATACTCTCAAATGAGCGGTAAGGTAGACAGTCGACTTTTGAACAGGAACAATGAAGGCCAGGGGGAAGTGGGATAAGGTCTTCAAAATGCTGAGAGTGAATGCGGGTCTAGATTCCATTGTAAAGTTACCCTTTAAAAGTGAAGGCAAGCTGACAGAATGGGGAGGAGATCTTTGCAAGCTATTCCTCTGATAGAAGTCTAGTTTCTAGAATATACAAATAACTTAAAACACTTAATACTAAAAAAAGCTAATTAAAAAAGGACAAGTAAACTAAACAGATACTTCATAAAAGTAGAAATTCAAATAGCCAATAAATATATGAAAAAAGTGTCCAGCATCATTAGCAATCAGAGAGATGCCAATCAAAACTATACTGAGATTCCACCTAACCTCAATTAGAATGGAAATCATAAAAAAATACAAACAATAATAAATGCGGGTGAGGATGTGAGGAAATGGGAACTCTTATATATTGTTGGCAGGGTTGCATCTGCTTTGATGGTCAGTGTAGAGACTCTTTAGAAGGTTGGGAATACCACCTGACCCAGCTGTACCACTCCTGGGTATCTTCCCAAAGGGAATGAAACCAGAATATTATAGTAATACATGCATATCTATGTTTATAGCAGCACAATTCACAATAGTCAAATCATGAAACCAGCCTACGTGTCCATCAACAGATAAATGGATTATGAAATTATGGGATATGTACACACAATAGAATTCTACTCAGCCATAAAGAAGAACAAAATTATGACTTTTGCAGGGAAATGGATGGAACTAGAAAATGTTATGCTAAGTGAGATTAGCCAGTCACACACAAAAAAGAAAGGTCATATGTTTTCCCTCATATGTGGAAGCTAGGAAGAAATTGGTATACAAAAGAAACTCCAGAGAAACCCCAGTGGAGTGATGGAGGGAGGTGAGTGGATGGAGGAGATCTGACAAAGGAAATACTTCAAACGAATGATGTACATATACAAAATTATCAATGCCAACCTCAATATCGCGTATGGGGAAAGAAAAGGGGTGGGCTGGGTGCCCGGGGGAGGTCATCAAGTGCTGTGTGCACGTCTCTATTCTGCTGAACTTCATCATGATGTATGATTACAGTGCACTGATAAAAATGAGAAAAAATAGAGTATACACTACAGAATTAAAAAAAAAAAACAACAAAAAACGAAAGCAATAAGAAATAACAGAGAAATAAAATCTGAAAGCATGTATAGCCAGTGGATCACACTAAAGAAAATGCTAAAGAGTGGTCTTGAGTCTGGCACCTTAGACCACCTGGCTATCTCTTGCTGGACATGGTGGTGCATGCTTGTAGTCCTAGTACTTAGGAGGCTGGGACAGGGGGATCAGAGGTTTGAGGCCAGCCTCAATAACTTAGGCCCTCTGCAACTTACAGAGACGTTGTTTCAAAATAAAAAATAGAATAGGTGTGGGAGTATAGCTTGGAGATGAAATGCCCCTGGACCCTTCTCTGCCCCATGCGGGTATTCTTTAGGCAGAAGGAAAAAATATCTCAGATTGAAGCTCAAAGTAGTAGGAAAGAATAAAGAGAAATGATGAGTTCTTATATGCCTGAGTCTGGACTCATTGAAAGCTAGTATTTCTTCACAGGGTTTGGGACAGCATTTCATTAGCATGAAGTGAGGAGATAAATAGAATTAAAAAGTTCTGGGTTTCTTGAATTGTGTGACATATGATAAAAGCACTAATTTAAGGGAAATTCTATTGTTAGAGAGGCCTGTTGTAATCTCTATAGTAACCACTAAAAGAACAGAAGAATGGATAGCTATGAAGCTAACAGAAAATAAATCCAATTTTTTTTTACTTAAACAAAATAAAGATGACAAGAGAACAAAGAATAGATAAGACAAACAAAAAGCTGATAATGAGGTGTTAGACATCTCACATATATAACCAAATATATCAATTATTGCATCTAACGAAGGTAAACTAAATACTCCAACTTAAGGACAGATGATCAGAGTGGATTAAAAACTTAATTATATACTGCTTAGAAAAGTTACAACTTAAATACAAGGTGTCGGAAAGTTTGGAATAAAAAGAGAAAAAAAGTTTCATGCACACACTAATCAAAAGAAAGCTAATGTAGTAACATTACTATTAAATAAGTAGACTTTCAGGAAAAGAAAACATTAATAGAGCTAAAAATGTCTATAATGATAAAGAAATCAGTCCATCATGAAGACATAATAAGATTACAAGTAACCTCAAGTTGTATGAAAACAAAACCGGATGGAGACATGGATAAGTTCACAATCCTAGCTGTGATCGAAACACAGCACTTTCAGTAGCTGGCGGAGCAAGCGGACAAAAATAACTAGCGGGATCTACATTGCAGGAATCAGAAATACGACCCGGCTAGCATACACAGCCCACTGCCCTGGGATGCACAAACACACTTTTTACCCCTTCTGAACACGGAGCATTTACCAAAATTGATCATATGCTAGATATAAGGCAAGTCCCGAACTTCAGAAGGCTGAAACCATCCCAAGCCTTTTCGTTGACTAAGTGGAGCTGAACAGGAAATTGTAGGCACTGGCTCTGCCCCGGTGAACTGTGGCTTCAGTCTTGGCAGAATTCCCCAGGATCTTCCCAGAAAGAGAAGGTGGGAGGGGAGGTCTGTACGGAGTGACCCCTCACTTCCTCCTTCCCCTGCAGAGGTGTCATGAAGCAGCATCAACAGCCCGTGGGCTCTGTTGAGCTTGGGGCTTTCTCTCCTCTCTCTGTTGGGATGGATATATAGAGTATAAAGGCTCCTAGCTGCAGCACCCCCAAAATTCCCCAACATACTCGTTAGCAGCCATGCAGTCCAGCTTCAGGGTCCTCCTTTCTGCTACGTGGGGCAAGGACCCAGGAGCTGGTGCTTTTGATGGCGCTTCCTCTCACCATCTATGTGTGAGCAGTGAACTGTCTGAACTGTCTGCATCTCAAGGTGGCTCCTGGCTTCCTCTGTTGAATGAGGCGACCCTCGCCCTTGCCATGTCTCAGGCAGAAATCAATAAAAAGATGATTATGAATACTTACGTGCTTAGGAATTCAATAGAAACCTAGTGCCTCCAACATATGTGTATTGGAAGCAAATGGCTGAACCCCAATAATCAAAAGTGGGATTTGCACATCATGGTCCATGGGCTAATTCCAGCTTGACCCCTGCTTTTGTACAATGCATGGGGTAAGGATAGGTTTTACATTTCAGATATTTATTTTTTTATATTGGAGATTGAACTCAGGATCTCTGCATGGTAACTAAACATGTGTTCTATCCCTCAGTTCTGCTTCCCCCCGAGTTTTTAATGTTTTTAAATGTTAAAAAAAAAAAAGAATATATGACAAAGACCACATGCAGTTTGCAAGCCTCAAGTACTTATTATCTGTCCTTCTATGGACAGAAATTGCCAAGTCCTCATCTTGACCTAAGTATTCACCTCAAATAGTTTAGAAACGGCAAGTTTAACCAAAAGATAATCGAAGAATGAAACTGAAAGGGAACAAAGAGGCGATAAGAGAAAGAAAACAAAACCCAAGCACAGAATTGACCAGGACTTAATGATGTAGCAACAAAGTCAAAGGTGGTTCTTCAAAGACACTTACAGGAATCAGTGACCTGGTCAAGACTGATCTATGGCTACTCACAGCTAACCTTTGTACCTATGTCTACATGCAAATGGAGGCAGACACAGGACTATGTGCCGGATGATTCCATATACGCGAATTGTAAGAACAGGCAAGACTAACCTAAGGACTTAGATGGCATGACTTGCACCTTTGGGGATGAGGAGGTTGCAGAGGTGAGAAAAGGGGCATCTGCTTATCGTCATGGTTCATCACTCACGTCAAGACAGTTGTGCAGGTAAAGTATGTTAGTATACTTTATAGAATTAAGCTATATACTTATCACTTTTGCAATTTTCATATTTATGTGCTACTTCAATAAGAAACTCTAAGATACCGTTTTGTATCAGATTGTAGACACTCTGTGTGTCTTGCTGAATTTATTTTGTACTGAGTTTGGCATGCTGTCACATGTAAGGTAGCTCCTTAAAACAGACTTGATTTTAAAAAGCTGTTGGTTCATAGGAAAATGTAAATAACTAGAAATGAGATGCACATGCGTATCATGTTACACATTTGTGCCTTGTTAATTAGTCTGAAAACTGTAATTCAGCCTTAGCCCAAATTTAATATGAAAATAAAATCAATGGTATTTACTTTTATAGGTCTGATTATTATTACCAAAATAACTCATGCATAAAGAAGAGAAAAGTATGCTGAAAACTGCAAAATCAGCCGGGTGTGGTGGTGCACACTTGTAATCCCAGCATTCGGGAGGCTGAGACCGGAGGATCTGGGTTCACAGCCAGCCTCAGCTACCTAGTGAGGCATTCCACAACTTAGTGAGACCCTGTTTCAAAACAAAGAATGAAAAATAGGGCTGAGGGTGTAGCTCAGAGATAGAATGCCTCTGAGTTCAATCCCCAGTACTGCAAAAAAACCACCAAAAAACAAAAAACAAAACAAACAAAAAACAACAACAAAAAACCAAAACCCTGCAAGATCATAGCATAAGCGTTAGCATTTCACAAGAAACCAGGGAGAATGTGATTACAGGAGGAGCCATGACAGGTTAAGCAGAGGACATGTAGAAGAAATAAAAATTTTCAAAATATCAGGAACTATAAAACATCATTATGAAAGTGATTTTCCCCCCAATGGCTTATCAGTAGTTTATTGGTTTCTCCACAAATGGACTTGGGCACATCTAGTCCTTGAAAGCAAAATGAGATAAAATTACCATGAGGGAAGGGCTTAAAATTGCGATTTGCATGAAAGCGCACATATTCGTCACTGTCCTCTGCGGAGCCTGCTCATGCACTGGGTTAGCGCTGTGTCTGAATTATTTCCCTTACTGACGCCATCACTCATTGTTGCAGACACTGAGGCCCAGAGAGTGAAACTTCCTGGTCCATCTGGTGGCTCCAGCAGGCCAGAAAGCAGGGATAAGCTAGACTCTGGACGGAGTAACTTGCTTCTGCAAACGTCACAGAAACCCTGCAGCTACCTGACTCTTGACTGGCCTGGAGTTCAACTTCCCGCCCCTGCCAGCAGCTGCATCCACCTTCTCCCCTTGTGTTTCCTTTAGCTTTCAAGAGGATACTCGGGTGACCAACAAGGAGACAGGTGTGGTCTCCTTGTTAGAGAGCAGCTGAGGCCCTCTGCCAACCATGGAAAAAGAACAGAAGCCCTTCAGCAACCCCAAGAATGAGACTAGAAGCCGGTCCTTCAGCCCAAGCAAACCTCACATGATGGCAGCCCCAGCTCGTCTGTAACTGCAGAAGAGACCTTGAGGCATCTAAGCCGCTCTGATTCCTGATCCTCAGCAGTTCTGTGAGACCATATATGATTCCTATTTTAGGCTGTTAAAAATTTGGGGTGATACCTATTAAAATACCAAGGTCATTCTTCACAGACACAGAAAAATCAGGCCTGAAATTCATTTGGAACAACAAAAAACCCAGAAGAGCCAAAGTAGTTTTCAGCAATAAGAACTATGCAGGTACCATCACAGTACCTGACTTCAAACTATGCTACAAAGCAACAGTTAAAAAACAGTATGGTATTGGCACAAAACCAGACATTGATCAATGGAGCAGAATAGAAGACTCAGAAACAAATCTGCACACTTCAGCCAATTTATTTTTGACAAAGGGGCCAAAAACATACACTGGAAAAAAGACAGTCTCTTCAACAAATGATGTTGGTAAAACTGGTTAACCATATATGCAGGAAAATGGAAATAAAACCCACTTTCTCACCCTGCACAAGAGTCAGTTCAAGATGAATCAAAGACCTGGAAATTAGACTAGAGACCTTGCAGCTACTTGAAGAGGGCATAGGTCCAACACTTTAACACACAGGCACAGGTAGAAACTTTCTCAACAAGACCCCAAAGACACAAGAAATTAAAAGGAGGATCAATACACGGTGTTGCATTAAACTGAAAAGCTTCTGTGCAGCAAAGGAAACTATCAAGAACCTCAACAGAGATTTTACAAACCCCAATTAGAATGGCAATCATTAAAAACACAGACAACAACTAATGCTGGCAAGGATGTAGAGTAGGAACTCTAACATATTGTTGGTTGGATTGCAAATTGGTGCAACCACTTTGGAAAACAGTATGGAAGATCCTCAGACAAATGGGAATGAACCTACCATATGACCCAGCTATACCACTTCTGGGTATCTACCTCAGACAAATGGGAATGAACCCACCATATGACCCAGCTACACCACTTCTGGGTATCTACCCAGAAGAATGAAAACCAAACTACCAGACTCATGCATGTGTATCTATGTTTATAGCCACACAATTCACAATTGCCAAACTATGGAACCAGGCAAGATGTCCATCAACAGATGAATGGATTACAAAGCTATGGGATATGTACACAATGGAATTTGACTCAGCCATAAAGAAGAACGAAATCATGTTATTTGCAGGGAAATGGATGGAACTGGAAAACATTATGTTAAGTGAGATTCGTCAATCACAAAAAGTGAAAAGTCAGATATTCTCCCTTATATGTGGAAGCTAGAGAGAAAATGGGAAGGACTCTAGACAAAGAAGGAGACTTAGATGAGCAAAGAAGGCGACCTAACTGAGGGAGACGGGAGGGGGGAGAGAAACACCCTCATGCACATGATGTACATTCATAAACTTATCAAAGTCAATCATGGTGCTAACATGAGAAGGAGGCAGCGGGGAGGCAATGGGGTGGGAATTGGGGAAGGGTTAAATGAGGGCTGTGTGCATGTATGCCTCTACCATCCTGTACTTCATAATGTACCAATCAATTAAAAAAGGAAGACCAAACAAACAAGAATAAAATGAAATCCACATTTGATTAAAACAAAATTGGAGGTATTTACTATATGTCAATAACTAAATACACCATGATGCTAAGCTGTGATTATATAAACATTACTCATTTAAAAAACAGATACGAGAATTGCGATGGGACCTTACACATGAAGCAGAATGGCTAAAGCTAAAAAGACTGAGAATACTAAGTGTTGACAAAGACCATATGACAATCAGGATTTTCATAAATTGTTATAGTGTGTGTATGGGGGAGGTGTAAAACAGTATAACCATAATGGGGAAAAAAAGTCCATCTCCTCTAAAACCAAACACACATCTACCCATGATCCAGCTGCATATTCCTATGATCCAGATTGTCTACTCAAGAGTATTTATCCAAGAACTTCCCCCTATTTGGAACTTCCCAGAGGAAGCCTGTCTGGGTAGCACCTTGGACAATCAGTATCGATAATGGCTTTGTCCCTCAGTCCCCTCACCGTCCCTCTCTTGCCCCTCGCCCGCTGGTTGTGTGCAAGTCTTAGATGGCCGCCCCCTTTGTGTTGGCCTGTGAGGTGTGCTCCCTTTTCTCTGGGACATTTAAAGAGTAAATACTGTTTCTGTGATTTCCAGCTCCAACCGGGAACACAGACAGGACAAAGGGACGGCAATTGTTACCCAAAGTCTGAATTCCTGAAACACAGCTCTCTTTCTGATGCCTGGGACCTGCTTCCACACCCAACTTTCCTAAATGTATTTGAGTGGATGGAATCACTTTTATCCCCAGCCCAACTACAAACCTCCAGGACACCTTAAGCAAGTCCTTTGCAACTATGAGTCTTCAGTGTCTTTCCTCTAAAATAGGGGTGTGGATCCCCAAGTCCATCACCAAGGCCTATGAGCCCCCAGGAGAGCCTGCTCCTGGTTCTTGGAAGTCCTTGGCCACTGATACTCTTTCCCCATGTAGAAACCATCTCCTCTGTTTTTGACCCTATGTGGCCAGCACTCCCTCTCAGAACAATCCAAGACTACATACTCCATTTCCTTGCTGCTCCTGGGAACTGTCAGTCACCTCGCTTACTGCCCTCCATTTATAAATGAGAAAAGGGAGGACAAGGGCCATCAAAGAGAGTAAGATTGCACAGCACGTCAGCAAGACTTAGGGCAGGAGGAGCCAATGATTCCCAGTCCTAAAACACAAAGGCTTCCCTTCTACAAGTCCCTCCCACACCCAATGTCACCGGGAGCAGAGAGGAGACCCACAGTGGCGGGCTCCTGACACCGCCTGGCCCCAGCAGTGCTGAGGATGGAGCCTGTGTTGCCCATGGAACATTCTAGCACACACTCAGTGAGGTGTGCGCTGTGACTACCTTATTCAACCTAAAAGAAGGCAAGAGTTAAAACTCTAAGATGTATAGCCCACGCTCGGCTTTTAAGAATTCATGTGACTGGAGGGTACCCGTGGAATGGGAGCCCCCCAGGCAGCCACATAGCCCATTGGAGGTGCCCTCCGCTCCCCGGCAGCTGCTCACCCGGCACGGTGCACACAGCCTCAGCCCCGGCTGCCTGCGGGTCTCCAGAAAGCCGGGGAAAATGACGGACAGCCCTTCCTGCACCAGGAGCACAGAGACACACCGGGTCCAGATGCCGGCTGCTGTGTCTTTAACCTTCCTTAACAGCTTTCTATAATTGACACTGAATAAATGCTTATGTCTAAAAGGGCCAACTTGGTAAACCTTTTTTTTTTTTTTTTTTTTTCGGAACTGGGGATTGAACTCAGGGGCATTTTACCTCCGAGCTACACCCCCAGCCCTATTTTTTATTCCTTATTTTGAAACCGGGTCTCACTAAGTTGCGGAGTGCCTCACTAAGTAGTTCGAGTGCTTCGAACCCTCGATCCTCTGGTCTCAGCCTCCCGAATGCTGGGATTACAAGCGTGCGCCACCACGCCCGGCTCTTGGTAAACCTTTTGACATCCCTCAGTAACCACAGGAACCCTCTGTGGATATGGTTGCCCAAGTCCCCTATGTGAAATGGTGTAGTGCTTGAGAAGAACGTGTGCACATACTCCTCTGTGATTTGAATTATCTCCAGATGCTTTATGATGCTCCAATGTAAATGCTGTGTAAATGGTTGTTATACTGTATTATTTAAGGAATAATGGCAAGAAAAAAGTTTATACATGTTCAGTACAGGTACAAATATAGATATATATGTTTAAATATATTATAGATTTATATTTAATATATTTAAATATATTATAGATTTAAATACATTAAATATATTATAGATTTAAATACATTAAATATATTATAGATTTAAATACATTAAATATATTATAGATTTAAATATAGTAAATACATTAAATATAATATATTAAATATATATAAATATATATTTAAGTAATTTAAATATATATTTAAATATATATAATATATTAAGTGTATATTTAAATACATTAAATATATATTTAAATTATATTTTGTGGCACTGGGGTTTGAACCTAGGGGCATTTTGTCTTTGAGCTACACCCACAGCCCCATTTTAAAAATTTTGAAACAGGGTCTCACTAAATTGCTGAGGCTGACCATGAAGCTGTGATCCTCCTGTCTCAGCCTCCTAAGGGCTGGGATTCCAAGCATGCACCACCACACTGGGCTTGAAAATATTTTTCTTCTGTTGTTGGATGAGCCCCAAATGTGGAACTCACAGATATGGAAGGTAGACTGCATCAGGAACCATTGTCATGAACAGAGAACATAGCCATTGCCCTCAACAGGGTGCTGGGGCCATTCTGTAACCCGCCCATCCCTGACTGAGGCAATTGGGGATTTGCCTTTGGTCACTACAGCTAGTGCACATTTCTGGATTTTTTGCATCAGTGGAATAGTATAATATGAACTGCTTTTTGTCTGGCCCTTTTCACTCAGAATAATTACATCAACATTGTTCTGTGCAACAGTAATTCACTCCTTTTGATTGCTAAGTATCATTCCGTTGTATGTATATACCACACTTTGCTTATCCATCTACCCATTGACAAACACTTGAGCTGTTGTCAGGTTTTAGCTATTAATAAAAATGTTTATAAATCTGTGTACAAGCTTGTGCATGGACAAATGCTTTCAGCTCTTTGAAGTAAATAAATGTGTTAAGTGCCACATAACAATGTTTTGGTCAATAATATAACACATGTATGACAGTGGTCCCCTAAGTTTGTGCTGCCTAGAGAAGTTATAGCCATTTTAATTTGTCTAAAAACATTCTCTAATGTTTGCACAATAACAAAATTGCTTAACGATATATTCCTCAAAATGCATCCCTATTGTTAAGAGACACGTGACTACACCTTGAAGTACTACTGCTGAATGTGTGATCAGTATGTTAAACTTCCAAGAATTTGTCAAATTGTATTTTGATGTGGCTATGCCACTTGACATTCTGAATTAGCAATCCAGGAGAATATAGATTCTTCTACATCCTTGCCAAGATCTGAAATGGTCAATACTTCTGCTGTTGGTCATTCAAATTAGTGTGCAGTAGTATCTCCGTCTGACATTAATTTGTGTTTTCCTCACGAGTAATGATGTTCCCTTCCCTTCCCGAATCTGTTTTCCATTTATCTATCTTCTCTGGTGAAATATCTGCGCAAATCTTTTGCACATTTTTTATTTGGGTAGTTTTTAAAAATAATGGAGTTTTGAAAGTTCTTCATATTTTCTGTAAATAAGTTCTTTATAAGATATGGATTTATAAGCACTTTCTTCGAACCAGTGGTTTATCTTTTCATTCTCTTAATGTTATCCCAAAAAGCAGTTTTAACTTTGAGCAAGTCCAACTTATCAATTTTTTCATTTCTAGATTGTACTTTAGGTGTCATATCTAGAAGATCTTCGCCTCATTGTCAAAAAGATTGTCTCATATTTAGGTGTAGCATCAGTTTTTTTCGGCAGTGTTAGGGCTCAAACCTTAACATGGTAGGCAAGCACCCTACCACTGAGCTATACCCTCAGCCCCTCTAGTGTTCATTTTAAGGTAATTATATATATATATATGTGTGTGTATATATATGTATATATATGAGATACAGATTAGTGTTCATTTTTTGAATATGAATATCCGATTATTCTCACTATCATGTACTGAAGATTATTTCTGAATTGCATTGGCTTTTAATCTTTACTAATGATCAGTTGTCCATATATGTGTCATATTTTGATTTTTTTTTTTTTGGTTTTTTTTTGGCGGTACTGGGGATTGAACTCAGGGGCATTCTACCTCCGAGCTATACCCCCAGCCCTATTTTTTATTCTTTATTTTGAAACCGAGTCTCACTAAGTTGCGGAGTGCCTCACTAGGTAGCTGAGGCTGGCCGCGAACCCGGATCCTCCCGTCTCAGCCTCCCGAATGTTGGGATTACAAGCGTGTGCCACCACGCCCGGCTATATTTTGATTTTCTAATCTGTTTCATTGACATATTTCTGTTTTAAAATATTTTATTTATATATTTAAAGTATACATATTTTGATAGGCATAGTGAGTTATTATAACTGAGCAAATTAATATATTAATCACTGTACATTTACTCCTTTGTATATAAATGTGTGTGATGTGTGTGTACAAGTGTGTGCTAAGAGCACATAAATCTACTCTTTCAAGAAATTTTCACTATAAAATAAAGTATTAATAAATATAGTCCTCAGGCTGTATGTTAGATCAATATCACACTTTTATAGTGGCTATTAATATCAGGTATTGCTGAACCTTCCAAATTTATTTTAACTTTTCAAAGTTGTTTTATTCATTTATTGTCTTTGAATTTCTGTATCATTTTAATATCAGCTTGTCAGTTTCTACTGAAAAAAAAAAAAAAAACCCTGCTGAGATTTTTATTGGGGTTGCAATGCATTTAAAGATTGCTTTAGAAAGAACAATAACTGAGTCTTTTGACCCATAGAAATGCTGCATTTCACCATTTATTTATACCTTAAATTTCCCTAAGCAATGATTTGCAGATTTAGTGAATGATCTTACACACATCTGTCACACCATCCCTATTTCCTATTTTTAACGTACTTTTGTTGGTCCATTGCAATAATACATCATAATTAGGTTCAGAGTAATAGAAACACACATGCACAAGGCACTTGGTGTGTTGCTCTCCCCATAGATACTATTGAGATCGGTATTGGTAACTTCATATAAGTACAGAGCGTTATTTGAATTGTTTCCATGATCGAGTCTCCCTTTTGTCCTCCCTCCCTCCCTCCCTCCCTCCCTCCTTCCCCCAATCCTCCTCCACTATTCCAGTGGTGTATCTTCTCATTTATCTGAAGGGCGCTTTGCTTCCCAGTGTCTCTCTTAGCTCCCACATACAACGGAAAACACGCTTGACTCTCTGAGTCTGGCTGATCTCACTTAGCATCATACATTTTTCTGCAAATGGCATAATTTTGTTTTTTTATGGCCGAGCGAAATTCCATTGTGCACGTACACCACAGTTTCATAATGTAGTCATCTGTTGACAAGTACCGAGGCTGGTTCTGTAATTTGGCTATTGTGAACTGGCTACTATAAACATGGAAATACACGTATCCCTGTAATATTCCGATTTTAATTCCTTTGCAAAGATACCCATATGGCGGCTCCATTTCCACTTTCTAAGGAACCTACCCACTGATCTCCGCAGCAGCTGTACTAATTTACAACCTCACCAACAGTGTTTAAGGGTTCCGATTTCCCCACGTCCTGAGCAGCATGTATTACTGTTTTTATTCTCGATGATTGCCATTCTAACTGGAATAAGATGGAATCTCAGTATAGTTTTGATTTCCATTTCCCTGATTGCTAGTGATGTTGAACTTTTTTTTATACACTTATGGGTCATTTGAATTTCTTCTGTTGAGAAGTATCTATTCAGTTCAATTGCCCATTTTTTGATTAGGTTGTTTTTTGTGTTAAATTTTTAATTTCTTTGTATATTCTAGATATTAGTCCTCTATCAGAAGAGTAGCTGGCAAAGATTTTCTCCTATTTTTGTAGGCTCTCTCCTCAGACTCTTGATTGTTTCCTTGTACTATTTCATATTTTGGATGCTATTGAATAAGGTACTTTAAAAACTCAATTTCTAATTACTAATTACAAATGATACAAACTACATTTTGTTTCTTGATCTCTTATCTTACATTGCTAAAACTGGTTTCTTGTTCCAGTGACTTTTTGTAAATTCCACAATTCTATGGTTGTCTCCATATATCATTGTGTTTCTGTGAATAAAGATAGTTACTGCTTCCTTTCTAATTGGAGTACTTTTTAAAATTATATATGCTTGCTTGACTGCACTGGCTAAAATGTCATGGAAAATGATGGATAGACGTGGTCAAAGTGGGCATCCTTTTCTTGTTCCTGATCTTTGGTGAGAGAAAACATTCTTTCTATCACCAGAAAATATCATGTTAGTGTTAGGATATTTTGTAAATAGTCTATAGCAGATTAGAGAAGTTTTCTGAGAGTTTTTAAAAATCAGAAATGAATGTTGGATTTTTTTGTCAAAGACTTTCTGTATTTATTGAAGTAATCATATAAGTTTTTTGAAGTAATCATATAAGTTTTTTTAGTTTAATATGGCAAGTTACATTAAATTACAATTTTTCAGAATGTTAAATTCGTTTTATATTCTTGAGATAAAACCCACATGGTCCTGATGCATTCACCTTTCTAAATATTGATGAATTCAATAATATTGTTTGTAGTTTTTGCATTGATCTTCATGAAAAATACTTATCTGTAGCCTTTTATAGGGGTTTGTATTAGGGTGATGCCGGTCGCACAGAATGACCTGGGAAGTATTATTTCTTTTCCATTTTCTTGAAGAGTCTATGAAGAATTGGTAAAATATCTTCTTTATGTGTGTGGTAGGATTTACTGGTGAAGATATCTTTGTCTACAGTTTTCTTTGTGGAAAGGTTTTAAACTATGACTTGAATTTCTTTAATACATATGGAGATATCTAGGTTGCTTTCTTTCTTTCTTTCTTTCTTTCTTTCTTTCTTTCTTTCTTTCTTCCTTCCTTCCTTCTTTTCCCCTCTTTTTCTTTCTCTTCCTTCCTCCCTCCCTCCCTCCCTTCCTTCCTTCCTCCTTCTCTCTCTCTCCCTTCCTTCCTTCCTTCCTTCCTTCCTTCCTTCCTCCTTCTCTCTCCTTTCCTTTTCCTTCCTTCCTTCCTTCCTTCCTTCCTTCCTTCCTTCCTTCCTTCCTTCCCTCCTCCCTCCCTCTCTTCTTTCCTTCCTTCTCTTCTTTCTCTTTCTTTGGCTTGGCAGTTGGCACCCTTGTGAGAAATTTTTCCAATTTCATTTAAGTTGTCATACTGATTATCATAAAATTATTCTTAATATGCAGTTACAATCCTTTCAATACCTGTAGACTCTGTACTGAAGTCACCTCTTTTATTCTTGATATTGCAAATCTTCATCTTTCTTTTACCCCATCGTTTGGGTAGGGGTTAATTAATTTCACTGACCTCAAAGTGCCCACTTTTGGTTTCACTGAGTTTCTCTATTATTGTTCTGTTCTCTGTTTCATTGATTTCTGTTCTGATTGTTTCATTTCTTCTAATTACACTGGATCTAATTTGCTCTTCTTTTTTGAGTTTTCAAGGTAGGTAGAAATTGAGGTAATTGATTTGAGCCCTTGCTCCTTTTCTAAGAAAGGTGCTTTGTGACATAAATGTCCCTGAAAGTTCTGTTTACTTCTTTGACGTTTTTTTGTCCCTCGTGCTTCTTTTTAAAGGACTCCAATTATACATATTTTAGGCTGCTTGTATTTTGTTCACAGTTCATTGAAGCTCCTAATTTCTTTTTAATAGTACTAGAGATTGAACCCAGGGGTGCTCTGCCACTGAGCTACATTACCAGATCCTTTTATTTTTTTCTTTTGAGACAAGGTCTCGCTAAGTTGTCCAGGCTGGTCTCGAACTTGCGACCCTACTACCTCAGCCTCTCAGGAGTGTGATGCTGCATCTGGCTCACTGCTGCTTTTTAAATTTCTCCAATTTTCTCTCTGTTTTTCATTTTGGATGTTTCTTATCGCTCTCTCTTAATGTTCACTACTTGTTCCTTTTTCTAGAATAATCCGTCCACTCAATTCTATTGAGTTTCCTTCTCATTTCAGGTGCTGTGGTTTCATCTCCGGAGGTTCAATTTAGGCTTTAGAAATGTCATCCATATCTTTGCTTAAGTTTTTGAGTGTATTGAATGTAGCTGTACTAATAGTTAATGTCCTTATACCTAATAATTCTAACATCGGCACTGTTCTCATTAGGCTTTGATTGACTGGTTTCTCCTCAATTACTCTCCTGCTCTGTATTCATCAGCGTTCTTGCTGCCATAATCGAAAGAACTAACCACATAACTTAGAGGAAAGAAGATTTATTTTCTTATGGTTTTGGGCTCAGTCCCTGTGGGGTAGGGGGCCAAGGATCTCAGGGCACGGTAGCAGGAGGTGGAGGGAAAGCACATAGGCTGTGTTCTTTACAGCATGGAGGCTGGAAGAGAGAGAGGGAGCAGGAGTAGGAGGAAGCCTTTATATAATCTCCAAAGCTGCACCCCCAAGACCATCTCTAGCCACATCCAACCAGTCTACTGGGTACCAACGCAGGTACAACCTGAGATTACAACCCTAATGGCTCAGGTATATCAGTTCCAAATACCAACTATGAGCTCTCCCAGGGGCCATTCTATGTCTAACCATACACACTTCTTTGCACGCATGTCTGGGAAGTGTCTCCTGGGTGCCAGATGTTGTGAATTTTCCACCGTTTGCTGCTGGACAAGTTTCATATTCCTCCAATACCACTGAGTTTTGTTCTGGAATCTAGCTATGTCTCTTGCAAACAGTTTGATCCTTTAGGGTCTTGCTTATAAGTTTTGCTGGCTGTGATCAGAGCAGCTTTTGTCCTAGGGTCAATGACTCCCCTTGACTGAGGCTAGGCCCTTGTAGATGGTATCTGTGCTCTTCCAGTTTGGCGAGTGGGTATAGGTACATTTCTTGGCTCTGTCAGCACCGAGCACCATTCCCTCCAATCCTTTCACATGGTTCTCTCTCCAGCGGCACACAGTTTCTGCTTATGGGAGCTGATCGGCACTGGGCTGAGCGGCAGAGACAATCCCTCTGTAAATCACCAGAGTCCTTTGCCTGTGTGGCTCTCTCCTCCTGTGGTCTGGCCTGTGAAGCCAAGCCTCCTTGGACTCCCAGGACTCTCGGCTCCATCTTGCACACTATGGAGTCCGCTGGGCTCTTACTGGGTTCCTTCCACACACACCATGCCTCGCACCTCTCTCAAGGCAGCAAGCTGGGCAATCACAGTACTAACCTGGTTTGTTTCAACTGTCCTTCACTGAATGCTCAATGTCTTTTTTATCCCTTTTTTGGGGGGGGGCAGGAGGAAGAAGAAACTTCCTGACACTTCTTGTCTGGAAGCAGGGGTTTCCAGGTGCTGCTTTTAAACATTTTATTATAGAAACTTTCTCACATATGCAGAAAGAGACACAGAGGATAATGAACCTGTCTGAATCCATTGCTCAGGCTTAATAATAATTGACTCACAGCTAATCTTACTTCATTTTTCCGCCCACTCCTCTTCCACCCCAGCATGATATCAGTGTGTCCCTTTTTCTAAGCACTATCACCATAAAAATACCACATCTATAAGCAATTAACAATGATTCCTTAATATCATCAAATATCCAGGAATGTTCAAGTTTCCCAGAGTTTTTCTTTCTTTCTTTCTTTTTTTTTTTTTTTTTTTTTTTTACAGTTTGCATGACTTAGAATCCAAACAACAGGCCTATATTATCAATGCTTGGTTGATCTCTTTAGGTCTTTTTTAAATCGGTAGCAGAGGTTGGCAAACTCTAGAGTGGCCGCATGTTATGACAAATAAAGTTTTATTCGCACACAGTTGCCTGGGAAGGAAGGCTCTTGAGGGCAGGGCCTCTCCTCCTTCCTTCCTGGATCTCCCACACCCAGCTCACAAGTGCCTCCAGACTGACAACAGGACGGTTTTGCTGAGGTGACAGTTCTCCAAAGGTGGAGGTAGCAGCATCCCCTTTTCTGCCTAATCAAAGAAAATATTGTAAGCTGATTTTACTGTGTGTTCCAGTTTGCATTCTTACAGCCATAATCTACAGACCTGACCACATAGCTTAGGGGAAGGAAGATTTATTTTCCTATGGTTTCAGGTTCAGTCCATGTGAGGCCTGGGACCGCACATCTCAAGACATGGCGGCGGGAGGCGGAGAAAGGGAGTGCACATGGGCTGTGCTCTTCACATCGGGAGGCCAGAGGCAAGAGAGACAGCAGGGGCAGAAGGAACCATACATAATCTCCAAGGCCACAGCCTCACCCCACTGGCCCAGGCCATCCATCCATTGTAATGGGATGACAGCCTTCATGACTCAATTACAACAGCTCCAAACATCAAATGAGCTCTTTAGGGGACGTTTTATACCTGACTATCACAAGTGTGCACATCTGCTTTTTATCTTCAGAAGTGTTGAACTACGTAAGACTCTGAATGTGAGCTGCCATGATGTGAAAGGGTCTTCTGTCCGGGCCGCTACTCTTTTGATCCTGTCCTCCTCCTCAATGCCACTCAGTGTGGTCCACGTTACTGAGTGCCCACCTGGGGTGGGCTATTTGCCAGGCTGGGGCTCAGGGTAACAGAAAACAGACTGTCGCAGGCTTCCTTGGGTCCAACCTCAAGGAGCCCTGGGGGAATTTGTCCATCAACCAAGCATGGTGTACAGACACAAGTCGGTAGGGATGCAAGGCAGTGGAGAGGATCTTACCTATGCACAGACACCAGGAAAGACTCCGTGGCATATGCAGTTGACTTTCCAGAGAGGAAGCATTTAATTTCAGGCAGCCAAGATGGGGTAGACTTTTGAGCAAAACCAATAAAATAGGCCAATGAAGGCACTTGGGTAATAAGAACTTTCCTTTATAGAAAGGAAATGAGTGAAATAAGATCTACTCAATTGATCCTTGTGACTAAAGGCAGCTCACCACAAACGGTGCTAATGGGTCTCAGTTTGTCTTCCAGCATATTGAAATACACTCAGGTATCTAAAGGGAGAATGCGTCTTCCTGAATGAGGCCAGGCCAGAGGAGGTGGCTGGGAAATCCAATCACAGAGGGGTTATTTTTGTTTTGTTTTGCCATTTCACATGAAAAAATATCTAGTCGTGGGCTGGGATGTGTATCACAGTAGTAGAACATGCACTTAGCATGCACAAAGCCCTAGGTTCAATCCCTGGTGTACACGTGTGGATGTACACACGCACGCACAGTCTAGTGTAACAGCAGGGCTCTCCCCAGTGGGGACAGGAGAGTAGGAGGAACAGCCAATGGTTTCACAATGGATACCCAGTGGTGAGATTATCTCAGCTCTGGCAAAGGCCATTGGACCTCTTATTTCTTCCTACTTTGGCTCAGGATTCAGTTCCTGGACCATGTTCTGCTCCCCCTCAGGAATGTGGGGGCTTACCCCACAGCAGGGCTCTAATATCATGGGCTTGGGAACATCAGGGCAGTGCATTTCCGTAAAACAGTGGCCTGTGGTCAGGAATGGGTACATAGGAGCAGTATGCCTGGCCTTGAGACAGATTTCTCTATCACTTTCATTAGAAGAGTGGGCATTCCAGTGCATACCTTGTGTGTAAGTTAGTGTGATTTGTGGGGTTAGGACCTCTAGGGCCATGGGAAGCCAGGGCATCCTGGCAGAGGCTCTCTGGCCTCTCTGAACTCTGCTCCACCATTCTGACTTCATCTCATCCCCCCTGTAGGTGCTCAGTGCACAACCGTGTGGATTTGCTGCAGCTGGATCCCATGGCCAGATGTTGGGCTAACATGAGAAATATACTTAGTACGTCCTTCTCTTAGTTGCCTTTGTCTTGTCTTCCACCTCTGGGTTAAAATTTGGGAGCATTACTGGAATTATCCCAGTCAGTGGCTGCTATCCCCAAATTGTGGGGAAGTTTCCAGAGGTCAAAGGTAAAATGTTAATGAAATGACTTGTCAGTGTTGGGGGTTGGCTCTCTGTGTGAGCTGGGCCAAGAAAATACACCACCTGCAAATTTCCAAATCACATATTCTTTAGATCCAAGAGATCCAGAAATGGAAAAGAGGGGCTATATTTCCTCATAGACAACTCTGAAAATTTTGTTCTCAAATTATTAAATTGGAGCCAGGTATGGCGGCACATGCTTGTAATCCCAGTACTTGGGAGGCTGAGACCGGAAGATCCGGGTTCGAGGCAGTCTCAGCTATTTAGTGAGGTCCTCCACAACTTAGTGAGACCCTGTTTCAAAATAAAGAATAAAAAATAGGACTGGGGTAGGATGGAGGTAGAATGCCCCTGGGCTCAATCCCCAGTACCACAAAAAATATTAAATTGGCAAACATATATCTTAAGGTACACGGATAGCTTCCATATATTGTATATGTGGAATATACACATGTATGTGTATGTGTGTGTGTGTGTGTGTGTAAGAGATGGGGTCTCACTATGTTGCCTAGGCTGGCCCCAAACTCCTGGGCTCAAGTGATCCTTCTGGCTCAGACTTCTGAGTAGCCACTACATTGAGCTCCCCCCCATTTTTTTTGGTGGGGGGAGAATATCATTAACTTAGTTACTATCATTTTCTTAATTTTGCAAATTCCAAAGACAAGGATTCTGAAAAATTATACTAGGAACATGTGAGAAGCTCATTTCTAGGTAGCAGTTTTCCTAAATAGAACCTGGTTGCTTTGTTCAAGAATTCCCTATGGATAAAAAAATAAGTGAATCACGGTTTTCCTGGGAGAGTATCTTGGTAGAGCTGTAAGGCTTAAGAAGTATACAAGTTTGAGCTTTGTTTTCTCCTTAGGTATGGAGCTCACACTTCAAATCAACTTATATGTTTGGATACCATTCAAAAATCTTCCTAACTAACCTTTAATATATGGTAAGTGGCCAGACAGTGTCTAGCACATGGATGTTAACTATTAGTTCTGTTTTTTAATACTTTTTTGTAGTGTATTAGAGTGTGATTTCCTTTGAAAACAGAAGTTAATTAGCCACCTCTTAAAAGGGTTTACTAAAACATTGAGTTCAAAGGACACACAAAGGGTTTTAAGTCCCAGAAAGGCAGTGGATACAAAGCCCCTTGGGAGGTGACTTGGCTTTGCAGAAAGAACTTGGCCTTCAGCGACACGAGTGAGTTCAAACCCTGGTTCTGAACCCACAGTAGTGGGTTCTATTATGTTCTGGCAATACAATTTTAGGAAGTTTTCTGGGCCTACCTAATGGGAAACCCAACACTTCCTTTGCTGATTCACTGTGAGAATTAAAGACATATCACATTTAAGGAGCCTAGTGTCTGACATATAATAATGCCCTTGTTATATATTTTATGAAGATCTAGAAGAGAAAAATTCAAAGGCCCCAAGTTCCAAGAAATGATAAGGAGAGGGAAATGCTAATGGTCCCAATCTGATCAGCGCATGTATAATGCATGGGTTGAAAGATCACACTCTACCCTGTTAATATGCAAAATTATTACGTTAGTCAAAAAGTTTCTAAAAAGTGCCTCATAAATGCTACCTACTGTTATCAGTGTTATTTTCTTGATTTTTTAAAAGAACTTCTAATTTGACAAGGAAAATAGTCATGTGATTAAACTGCAATAGAAGGCCCAACTAGATATGTTACAAGTCCACCAAGTTCCAAGGGATGATAAGGAATGATCAATTAATTCTAGCTCTTCCAAACACGTGGCTCAATTTTTTTTAACTCAATTGATTTTCTTTTCTACTCAGATCCTTTGTCTAAAAATGAGACTTTCCCTGACCACGCTAGTTTAAAATTGCACCCACACCCCTACCCTCTCCTTTGGATTTAACGTTCTCCATACCACAAACCACCAAGACGCTATATAGTTGGTTGTTCTTTGTCTCCACACAGGTGAGGGTTTTGGTCTGGTTGTTCCTTGTGTGTCCCCGGAAGCAGGGTCACCCTGTTGGGGGGCCAGCATGTATCAGCTACTGGGGACACACAGTAAATAAGTCTAGTGCGGTCTGTTGTATTACCACTAATGATCTACTTGGAGGGAACGAAACTCCACCAGGGGAGACAGAGTGTATGTAGGGGGTGTGGGTAAACACAGGCTGAAGCAAAAGCAGTGAGTGGATGGGCAGTCAGGGGGAGGGATGGAGAAAGACCTCAGTGGGGAGGAAGGGGAAGCGATGGAACGGGGTGGTATGGTTGGACACAGAATGGCCCCTTGGAGAACTCATAAATTGGTGTTTGGAGTTGTTATAACCGGTTCTTGAGGGTTGTGGTTACAGCTGTGGTTGAATCCATTGTGATGGATTTACCTGGGTGGTACCAGGTCGGCTGTAGGGTGTGGTTGGAGGTGGACCCTAAACAGATTACAGATGGAATATTGAAATAGGTGACAGACCATGGGCAAAATCCCAGACCGGCCACTAGGTGGCACACTAGAGGGACAGATCCAAATGGCACTTCATGAAGACATGCTGTGGAACTAGAATCCATAGATGTCTTGGGGTCTGAACCCAACTAGAGAGATAATCCTCTACAATAAAAATAAGTAATCTGGGAGTGGTGGCGCACACCTGTAATCCCTGTACTTAGAAAGCTGACATAGGAGGATCACAGGGTTGCAGCCAGGCTCAGCAACTTAGGGAGGCCCTGCACAATTTAGTGAGGCCTTGTTTCTAACTGAAGATTAAAATAGGTTGTAGCTTAGAGGCAGAATGCCCCTATGTTCAATTCCAAGTACCACACACACATAAAAAGAACTATATTTGCTGTAAGAATTTAACAACGACAAGAATTTCAAAACATGTAGGATGCAATTTAAATTTACTCAGTATCCCCAAACAAAACACCCCCCATCCATACAAAATAATACAACAACAACAAACTCTATCAGAAAAATCTCAATAACTACATTGGAATGAAACAATACAGAAAGTTTCAGCAAAGAAATAGAAGATATGAAGAAGTACCAAGTGGAAATGTTAGAAATGAAAAAAACTAAGAACAACAACCAAAACCCCACCTTCCTGGATTTGTTCAATAACTGAATGAAGATGACAGAGGGAAGAGTTGACAAACTTATAAATGGATCAATAGAAACGATCTAATTTGAACAATATACAAGGAAAAAAATCAGAAAAGGAAATGAGCAGAACCATAGGAAGCTGTAGAAGAGTGACTGAGGTTCTGTCATAGCATCTGTGACCCAGAAGGAGAGGAGAAAATTGTGAAGCAGAAAAACAACAAAAGAGGTGACTCAAAGGTTGCCTCACTATTAGAAGGCCACCAATGGAATCTTGAATATTAACTGTTTAAAGGGGGGAAAAAGACTAGATCACATCAATTGATACAGAACATGCATTTGAAAGAATTCAACAACCATTCATGAGAGAACTCTCTGTAAGTTAGGAATAGAGGGGGGTTTCCTCCATCTGACCAGGAGCATCAACCAGAGCCACAGCCCACATTCTACCTAATGGTGAAAGACTTTCCCCTTAGATTAAGAACAAGGCAAGAATGTCCTTTATCAACCTTCCTAGGGAGTCTTTTGGGGAAAGTCCTAGACCATGAATGAAATGCAGAAAAATAAGAAGGCATACAAATTCCAAAGGAAGAAATAAAACTGTCTCTATTCAAAGACAATGTGACTGTCTATGTTGAAAACCCCAAGCAACACACACACACACACACACACATACACACACATACACACACATACACATACACACACATACACACACATACACGCACACACATACACACATACACACACATATACACACATACACACATACACACACATACACACATACACACACCTACACACATACACACACATACACACAAAGACACATACACACACATACACACATACACACACACATAAACACATACACACATGCACACACATACATACATACACACACATACACACACCTACACACATACACACACATACACACATACACACAAACACACATACACACACATACACACATACACACACATAAACACATACACACATACACACACATACACACACACACACATACAACCACCTCACTACCTTTGTAGAACAAATAACTGAATTTAGCTTTATCATGACTGCAGGATATATCAACACACAAAAATAAGTTACATTTCTACATACTAGCAAAGAACAATTTGAAGATGAAAACTTTAAAAAATGCCAAGTACACAAGAAATAAAACCCTCAGATAGAGTCTAAGAAAACATGTATAGAATCTCCATGCTGAAAACTACAAAATGTTGAGGAAAGAAATCAAAGAAAGCCAAAGTAAATAGAAAAATATGGCTATATCTCGTGGATTGAGATGGTTAGGATTGACTTAGGGAGTTAACATGATCCAATAGGACATTTCCTAGATAGAGGTAAGGTGACCCTATATGGAAAGAAAAAGAAATGGGATAGTTGAAACTCTTGTGAAAAAGAAGAAGGTATTTATTTATTTATTTTTGCAGTACTGGGGATTGAGCTCAGGGGCGTTCTACCTCCGAGCTACACCCCCAGCCCTATTTTTTTATTCTTTATTTGGAAACAGGGTCTCACTAAGTTGCGGAGTGCCTCACTAGGTAGCTGAGGCTGGCTGCGAACCCGGATCCTCTGGTCTCTGCCTCCCAAATGCTGGGATTATAAGTGTGCACCACCACGCCCGGCAGAAGAAGGTATTTAGAAGAATCATGCTGCCTGGGTTTAAGACTCACTCCAAAGCTAGAGTAATCAATATATGTACCATTGGAAAAGGAGTAGAAATGATGATCAATGGCACAAAACTGCTGTAAAAATACTTTCAGGCGTTATTTGGGAAATGTGCAAAGGCAATTTAATAGAGGAAGGACAATATTTTTCACAGTGCTTAAACTATTGGACATCCACACAGGTCAGTTTAAGGAAAAGAAAGAAATAACAACTCTTGCACCTGCTTAAGGCTGTCTAGAAATTAATAGCAATGTTAGTACTAGTTATGTCAGCAACAAGCGTGATCGACTTCCACTATTTTTTTGAGCATCTACATTTTTCTCGCTTCACCGGGCATTTTATACCTAATATAAATATTCACAATCACCCTGTAAGGTGAATTAGGCTCAACTTATAGGAAAATGAAAGCAATTTGCCCTGTGTCTCATAGCTGAGGTGGAGGAGTCTGGAGGAAGGCTGCACTGATTGCTGCCCTCATTCCAAAGCTACTTCTCCACATCGTTGCTCACCCAAGGTAACAAAACCCCAGACATGGGCAGGGGACACTGTAACGTGAAGGCTGGAATCGAGGATCACAAAGATCCTCCACGCTTATTTTATCCTACATCCCGAGTTTGTGTGAGATGATGAGAGATTAAAAGAATTCAAATCTGAGTATTGCTATTTTCAATTTCTCCATCATCTTCCCACAGGTGGTTCGAGACTTGTAAGAGGATTGAATGGTTGTCTCCATTTTTTACAAAATGTGTAATAATTCATAGTTTTCTCTAAGAGACTTAAAGAATCATTGTGACTCACAGTACTTGACTAAGTATTTATGTACGAACTCTAGATTGCAATTTATAATTTGAAGCAAAGAGTAACCATTGAAAAACAAACACACTCTCTCCTCTCACGCATCTGACTTTCTGAGAAATCGAAACTGGCTCTTCTTACTGTATCCTGTACCAACATCATTATTATCTTTGTCAGGTAATAATACAAAAACAACAACAACAAAAGAGTCAAACTACACTAAGTATTTTAGAGACAGAAACTTCACTTTAATTTTCAGTCTATTGTGATTATTTCTCAATAAACACATGGAAACACTATCTGTGTGGATAAATACGTATTTTCCATGTAACAAATGACATACCTACTTGAATGAACTGGTGATAAATTTTTAGGTTTTGCTTATGAATTATTTCTAACTACTATATTAGCTACTTGTTGTTGTTTTTTTCCCCCACCAATAACTTTGTTCTAAAATGTTTTTTTTGTCTTTGTTAAGACCAAGAAGCTAAGGTCTCCAAGGAGAGTCTTTTCTCAAATGTTCTAGAATTTCTGCCTCACTGAACATGTTTTCTTGAAAAGTGACTATTGATCATTTTTTACTCGATATCTCTAAGAATTAAGTAGGCAAAGCCTTCTTTGTGCCTTGTGCATTTCTGCTGTCAAGAGTTGGGTGATTTATTCCCTGCCCCAAATTAAGACAAGAATAACAAAAATAACTTTATCATCATCAAAATCAATTTCTGTTACTTTGAAAGAGGCCAAATAACTTGGGTTTCCACGACACCTTTGTGGGGTAACGGGAATCTCATTTGCCTCTGGTTGGTAGGTCCTCAGGCCCGAGAGGGTGGAGAGGGGGACAAGGAAGTCAGCTTACCTTCCAGCAGGTCTCTGGCCAGACCAGGTTCTGCTCCCGTGGACCGAACAAAGTCTGACAGGACTGCATCCATATCAAGCGTCATAGGATCATGTAGACGGGCTGCCCAACACTCAGCCGAGGTGGGGTTTGGAAGCAGGCTAGAAACCATCCATCTGCAGGAAACAGAGGACGTCTCACCATGTGCTGGAAACCAAGAGAGAGACCACACGCGCAGAGACCCAGGGGAGAGAAGCAGCCACCATCCCTTGCTGTCGTACGCTTGGAACCGGTTGGGAGCAACTCGCTTATCCTTCACGCAAGATGTTATAGCAAAAAAGTCAACCAAAATCTCATTCCCCTGGACATGCTGTAGGAGACAAGGGGTGCTATGGTCTGAATGTATGTCCCTCTTCCCTCTCAACCCCCCCAAATTCATACGTTGAAACCTAGCCTCCAGATGATGGTGTTAGGAGGTGGGGCCTTTTGGGGGTGATTAGGGGACAGGGTAGAGGCCTCATGATGTCTTAACACCCTTATAAAAGAGGCCCAGAGTGATCCCTGCCCTTCTACACGTAAGGACCCAGAGAGAAGGCCCGTCCATGCACCAGGAAGAGGGCCAGATCCGATAACAAATGTACTGGTGCTTGACCGTGGACTTCCGGCTTCCAGAACCATGAGAAATGAATTGGTTATTTACTGCCTCCTAGTTTGTAGTGTTTTGTGATAAAAGGCTGGATAACTAAGGCCAGAGGCCATCACTAACTCCAGTGCCTCCCATTTTACCTTCTGATGATTTCAATAACAATCGAAGGGAGATAAAAGACTAGGTTATTGCTTAAAAATAAAACACTACATACATGTAGAAAGATTAATTTGGAGTAAGTAAATTTCTAACCTTCTTCTGAGTTGTATAGCCGTGTAACACTCACTATATGTATAATACTAATTCCAGCTGTGCCTTTCTGAATTTACCACCCCTCTATGGTTGATAAAGTACAAATGCATTCAACTTTGTGTAGAAAAAGGGTCAGCAAGTTATGGCTTGTGGACCAAATGTGGCCCTCCAGCTGCTTTTGTCAATAAAGTTTTATTGGAACACAGCCATGCCCTTTCGCTCACATAATGCCTATGAGTGCTTTTGCATATGGCTCAGTTGAGTAGTTAAAACAGAGATCACAAGGCCCCTAAACTTATTTATTATTTGGGCCTTTACAGAAAACGTTTGCTGCCCTTAATACAGAAAATTTGATATTAGCAAGCATGCTAACTGATTTCATACACTGTGTGGTGAGTTGAACCCCTGCTATTGCTGAACATCCTCTGCTCCTTCTTTCATGATAACCATACGAGGGTTACGTGGGCTTTGCTCAGTGGCGCAGGGTCTGTGGCAGTTGTTGGGGCTTTAGAGCCAGGCACGCTGGTCTAGTTTGAGGTCATCTCTGTGCCTGGCCAGCTGAGACATAGTCCGTGTGATCCCTGTGCTTCGGGAGAAACGGAGGAAGTGAGCTACTCTAACACCAGAAACTGAGAGGATGGAGGGTCTGCGGCAGGGCGGTCTATAGCCTCAGAGCTACCCGTGGTCACCACACCATCGTGCACACGGCTCCTACGTGGGTGTAATTTTTGGTTGGCAAGGCTAGAAATGAAGAAAAGCATTTGACCTGATGTATATGGTACCAGTTAGGGAATCGCCTCCTCCTCTCCATGTACTGGAGCTTACGTCCAGAGCGTCTCTCCTTCCGTCACTGCCACCTGGGGGACAAATCAGAGAACAAGGGTGCGTTACTCTCCTCACCTGCAGCTCTGCTTCTTGTCACAGGGGGAGACACTGGGTGGGGAGGCATTCTACCTTCCTGGGTCCCAAGGTGTCTGCTGACCCCCTGGCCGGTAGCGCCCACACTGGGGGGAGGGGGTGACGGGGGGGGAGGTCTCCATACTCCTCGATTAGCAAGCACTTAACAGTTCACTATTGCTTTCACAGGATCGGGTCACTTCAAGCCTTACTCGTAAATGCCACATCAATACACCATGGCGTCTCAGCGATGGTAGCAAAATTTGTGCAGCACCAAATTGGCCATTTTAACTGTTTTTAAGTGTACAATTCAGCGACGTTAAGTGCCTTTACACTGTTGCACAATGATCACTCACCACCATCCATCTCTAGAAATTGTTCGGCTTCACAAATGGAAACCCTGTACCCATTAAACACTCACTCCCCACTCCCCGATCCCTGTAACCCCGGAAACCACCACGCCACTTCCTTTGCCTGTGAATCCGACTACTCTAGGTACCTTGTAGAATTGGAATTACACCGTAGTTATCTTTCTGTGGCTAGCTTATTTCACGGATTTAATGTCCTCACGCATCATTAGTGTTGTATCAAGTGTCAGAATCCCCCCCCCCCTTTTTTAAAGCTGAGTACTATTCCATTGTGCCCATATGCCCCTTTTTGTTTACCCACTTGTCCAGCGATGGACAGCTGGGGGGTCGCTATCACCTTTTGGTCACTGAGAATCCTGCAGCCTTGGCCACCATACATTTACACAAGTTCTCCCCTCTGAAGCCGACAGGTGTTCACCAGTGAGCATGAGGATTTATGCCACATCTGTGTCTTATCCTCAATGTAACGTAGACACAGATGAAAAGGTGAATGTTTTAGAGAGTGAATGTTTTCATGTGGCAAGCAGCCTCTGCATCAAGACGTGACCCTTGAACCCAGTGTCGTCCCCATGGCCAAGACCTCGTGTTCACACCCAGCGATGAGAGGGGAGGACCCTGGATCCCGTCACCTCGATACCTCAGCCCCAGGTTCCCTCTAGGAAGTGTGGCGCCGTGCCTCCTGACCCTCTAATGGTGATCACATCTGGGTTCTGCTTCCCTGTGCATCCTGGAGCTTCCACAGGACATCCCTGACGGTCTCATCGTCTGCATGGGGAGACGGGTGTGTCAAGCTGTTCTTACTGTCACTTTGCTTTGGAGAAGCCCTCCATGTGGGGACAGGGGTTGGCTGTGGCATCAGTCAGTCCCCTGGGGCCAAAATGTCTCCACTACTTACTGCTCGGGTAGGTACGCTGCTTCCCTTCTTCGTGCCTCAGTTTCCTGATCGGTAGGAACATGCTAAGCAATTAGTGCATGATGTGTATCGGCCCACAGCACAGGCCCAATAAACGTGAACTGTTACAGAACCCCAGCACTCTCCAGGTGTCCGCGGGCACCACGACTGTGGCCCCCAGCCTGCTGAAGGCCCTGAAGGAGCGCGTCCTGTGCCTGGCTTCGGCTGGCAGCATTCAATACCGTATTCGTCCCCTTCCCTGAGCAGCTGCTTTCCTGCATCACTCAAGGACCCAGAGTTTCCTGAGCTGCTCTTCTGTCCGGGGGGCTGTGTGGGAAGCTGGGACCCCTTGGGCCTCACCCAGGAGCTTCTGGGCAGAGAGACAGTGTACACGCAGGTGCAGACTCTGAGGCTGACGGCCGGATTTAGGAGAGCAAAGTCGCAGGACAGAGTGTAGCAGGATCAAGACCCAAACTGCCTCAGTTAACTCTCCACTAACTTCTGTTTCAGTGGATCCCAAATAAAATATACTTGTAATATATTTGACTGCGGAAAGTTAACTGGAGTCTGGGGGGAGACTGAGACTAGAGGTTGGGCATGCGACATGTGGGCTCACCACTGGGACAGAGAGAGGGAGGGAGGGAGTCTGGGGGAAGTTGCATGCCTAGGGGCTGCCTTCTCCCCCACGTCTCTCCTGTGATGCAGCAATATCTCTCCTAAGGGAGGGCCAGGAGCCCGAGAGCTTGGACCCCCTTGGTCCTCCTCTCTGTTCCCCAGGTCTCACAGTGCCTGGTACACAGCAGGGCCAGGCTGAAGGGCAGGCACCTGCCACAGGTGCAGAACACACAGGCATGCACAAACATTGAGGAGCCAGGGCCGAGTCTTTTAGAAACGAGAGCCGACTCATCCTCGGTGCAAGATTGAACATTTCTGATGATTCACTTGGCGAGTGTCCCGCTGCCCCGGGCTCCGGGGACTGGTGCCATTGGCACACATTCACAGCTGCTGACTGGGACCTGGGTGGGTCACCTGTCACTGCTGGAGAGACCCCTGTTCAGAGGGGGCTGGCTGGGGTCAGGGTTGCAGCAGTAAGTAGGAGCAGGGAACTCTCTTGGGTCTGACTGATGATACAGCCCACTGAATAGGCACAAAGGAAGAGAGGAGAAAAAGGGGTCTGGGTTGAGTACGCACTTGGGGGTCCATGGGGGGCGGGTGTGAACCCCTCACCACATCCTCGCTGCATGACCTGGGCGAGTCGCCTACTCCTTGGAGCCTTGGTCTCCTCATCTGAGCAACGAGTGACAACATTTCTCTAAGGCTGTACTGTTCACAGTCCCACCGACAGTGAATGTAGGGTACTTATTTCCCCACACCTTCGCCAGCATTTAATATTGTTTGTGTTCTTGATGATTGCCCTTCCGACTGGAGTTAGATGGAATCTCAGTGTGGTTTTGATTTGCATTTCCCTGGTTGCTAAAGATGCTGAACATTTTTTTCACGTATTTATTGGCTGCTTGTATTTCTTCTTTTGAGGAGTGTCTATTCAGTTGGATTGCCTGCTTTCTGACTGGGTTATTGGAGTGGAGGTTTCTCAGAAGATTGGGAATGGAAATACCAAATGACCCCAGGATAGCACTCCTGGACACCTTTCCAAAGGTGTTCTCACTAAGTTGTGGAGAGCCTCACTAAGTAGCTGAGGCTGGTCACCAACCCGGATTCTCCGGTCTCAGCCTCCCAAGTACTGGGATTATAAGCATGTGCCACCACGTCTAGCTTAGTTTTTTTTTTTTATTGCTTGTTTATAGCATTTATTTCTTTGGCCTTAGGTATATCCCATTGTAGATAAACAGACGAGTCATTACATTTTAAAAGTCATTTTGAGGAATTCACTCCATGTGACTGTGCTACCAACTAGATCCACATTGAGGTTCACTTGTTCCACTTTATTGTTGATTTAAGAACTGACTTTCCTGTAATCCCAGTACTTAGGAGGCTGAGCTAGGAGGATCACAGGTTTGAGGTCAACTTCAGCTACTTAGTGAGACTCTGTTTCAAAATAAACAATAAAATAGGGACGGGGATGTAGCTCAAAGTATATAAGGGCGCTCGATTCAATCCCCAGTACCAAATCAAATAAAGGCTGCCATTTGAAGTTAACTTTGTTTTAGAGTTAACCAAAACTAACAGATTTCTAGTCAAATCTCAAAACAACAACAACAAACATTCAAAGAAGTATAGCCTGGTCTGTCCCCTTTGCTCTACTCTCTTCCTTGCATTACTTTTTTTTTGTTTAATTATATGAATTATCTTCCATTTTTTATTTAAGTGGATTTAAAAAATTCATATTCTAGCCATCATCACTTGGATGAAGGATATCATCTAGACACTTTCCTCCACCTTGCTTTTTTTTTGTCTCACAGTCCTTCCTCTGAATCAGTATGCACCAGTATTCAGCCATCATCTGTATCTGTACTCATTATACACTCTGATAAAACAAACGTTTGAAACCAGACACGGAGGCACAAGCCTGTAATCCTATTACTTGGGAGGCTGAGGCAGGAGGACTGCAGGTTTGAGGCAAATCTCAGCATCCTAGTGAGGCCCTCAGCAAGTTAGTGAGACCCCTTTACAAATAAAGTAAAATAAATAAATAAATAAATAAAATAAATAAGGCTGGGGTTATAGCTTGGAGGTAGAACACCCCTGGGTTCAATCCCCAGTACCATAAAAACAAAACAAAACAAAAATATATGAGATTGATCATTGCTTTGTAGATCCAAAAAGGAATGAAGAAGATTTCTTAAATAAAAACTTCCCATATTTTTTCAGAGTATCTCTGGGACAGACGCTGAAATGAAAAACTGAATGAAAAGGTAATGTTGGTGTCATTTTGCTAAATCCTGCCAAAGTATCCTCTACAGAGGTGGTACCAGTTTTCATTGCCAACAATGCAGGAAAGTGTTGTTTTTGCTATAACCTCACCTGCAGAATGTGTCGTTCAACTTTTGAATTTTTGGAAATTCCCTAGGTTAGAAACACTATCTCACTGTAGTTTTAATTTGCATTTTTCTTTCTACGTGTCCGATCACATATCTTCTCATATGGCCAAGAACTATAATCATTTCATTTATGTAAACTGTCCAAGACTCTAGCTCATTGACTCCCTTTGAATATGGTGCCATATATGTTGTGATTATTAGCTCACCATATATTAAATAGAAAAATCCTCTTCTATGATCTGTATTGAAAATATGTTCCATATTTTGTCATTTGTCTTTTTCCTTTGCTTTTTGGTGTTTCTTTTCTTACAATTAAAAAAATTATGTTGGGAGGAGGGAGAGCTGAATAGGCAGAGAACGTAGGATTTTTAGGACAGAGGAACTATTCTGTATGATACTACAATGGTGGATACATGTCCTTATACCTTCGTTCAAACTCACAGAATGTGAAATACCACGGATGAAGTCTCGTATAAACTGTGGACTTTGAGTGAATGTGTTATGTCCATGTAGGTTCACCAGCTGTTATCAGTGTAACAGTTTGATGGGGGATATTGATAGGGAGGGAGGTTGTGCAGTCATGGAGTAAATGGAAAATATCTGTACCTTCTGCTCAGTGTGTGTGTGTGTGTGTGTGTGTGTGGTAATGGAGATTGAGTCTAGGGCCTTGCATATGCTGGGCAAGTGATATATTACTGAGCTACTTACCCAGACTCCTTCCACTCAATTTTGCTGTGAAACTAAAGATGTTCTAAAATTAAAGTCCATTAAAAGTAGTTTATATATAGCTGTCTATCGTTTCCCTTAATGCTTCTTAATTTTGAGTCTTCATTTAAAAAAACAGCCTCCGTTGCCAGATTATAAAGAATTCACCCATTTCTCTACTAATTCAATGGTTTCATTATTTTAATATTTAAACTGCTGATGCACTTGAAATTGATCCTGGTGCATCAGGTAAGGAGTAGATCTAATGCTGTCATCTCCTAGTATCTATTTAGCTATTCCAAAATCACTTATGAAAAAAGCACACCAGTGGGTGAGTCCTACTAATTGAGATGCCTCCACTACTGTGTGGTAAGTTTGCCTGTGCAACTGTTCTATCTCTGTATTCTCTTGTTAGATTCATGCCAAGGTATTTGTAAAGGTGTCTTTTTCCCATTGTATGTGCCAACTGGCTACTGTATTTATAAGCAAAGCTTTTGATTTTGGTGTGGTAAATTTACGTCCTGTTATTTGACTAAATTCTCACTATTTGCAGCATTTTTTCCCCATGGAGTTCTTTTGATGTTCCAGATTTACAATCACATCAAATATAAATGGAGATTGTGTTAATTTCTGATTTTCAGTTCTTCAGCCTCTACTTTCTCTTGCCTGATTGCATCGACTAATGACTCCAATATAATATGACATGGCATTAGAGCTAAAGAGCATCTTTGCTTTGCTCCTAACTTTAGTGGAAAGAATGTTAATGTTTTCACATTGAATAAGATGTGGGCTGCTGCACACATGCACCCGTACACACTACATGTTTAAACACATGCACACACAGGTACATGCACACACATCCCCCTCCCCACACTACATGTTTTAAAGGTACTCAGAAACTTCTTTTTTGGTTGTTTTTATCATGGAGGGATGCTGACTTTCATACGATTTTTTTTTCTCCTTAAGAAGTATCAATATGATGAACTTAATTAGTGGACTATTTCTGGAATAAACACCCCTGAATTCTTCATTGATTATTCTTTCTATGTGCTTTTGGGTTCAGATAATTAATTTTTATACTTTTTGGTGCACTGCAATCATACACCATAGTAAGGTTCCAGAGGACACAGACGTATCCCCCCAGCACTCGGTGTGCTGCCCTCCAGATCTGCCCCCATGCCTGTTAGGGGGGAGGGGGATTTGTAGTAACACATTCATATATAGATGTAGCATTCTTTGACTTGTTTCTTTCATTAGTTCTCTTTTATCTCCCCTTCCTGCATCCTTTTCCATATTCCCTTCCACTATTTTACTGTTCCTTCTCATTTATCTGAAGTTCCTTTTGGTTGCTATTTCCTCTCTAGCTTCCACATATGAGAAAAAAAAATACAACCTTTGACTTTCTACAACGGGCTGATCTCACTTAGCATAATATTCTCTAGTTCCATCCATTTTCCTGCAAACAATGTAATTTTGCTTTTCTTTATGGCTGAGTAAAATTCTATTGTGTATATATGCCACATTCTTTATCCGTTCATTTATTAATGGACGCCTAGGTTGGTTCCATGATTTGGCTATTGTGACTTATAATGCTATGAACATGGATATGTAGGGATCACTATAGTATTCTGACTTTAATTCTTTTCGGAAGAGACCAAGGAGTGCTATAGCTGGGTCAGATGGTGACTCCATTCTTAGTCTTTTGAGGAATCTCCATAGCAGTTATCCCGCCAAGCCAGGAGTGTATACGAGTTACAATTTCACTACATCCTGGCCAGCATTTATTATTGTTTGGATTCTTGATGACTGCTATTCTAACTGGAGTTAAATGGAATCTCAGTGTAGTTTGTGCATGTGTGTGTGTGGTGTACTGGGGATTGGACTCAGGGGCATTATACTTCTGAGTTATACCCCCAGCGCTATTTTTACTCTTTAGTTTGAAACAGGTTCTCACTAAGTTGCAGAGGGCCTCTCTAAGTTGCTGAGGCTGGCTGCAAACTTGCAATCCTCCTGTCTCAACCTCCCAGGTACTGGCATTACAGGTGTGTAGCACCACACTTGGGTCTCAGTGTGGTTTTGATTTGCATTTTTCCCTGATTGCTAATAATGTTGAATCTTTTTCATATATTTATTGGCCATTTATATATCTTCTTTTGAGACATGTCTATTCATTTAAATTGCCCATTTTTTTATTTGGTCATTTGTTTTTCGTGATCTTTTTTAGTTCTTTGTATATTTTAGACACTAGGAATCCATTAGAAGAGTAGCTGGCAAGGGCTTTCTCCCATTCTGTAGGTTCTCTCCTTAGACCCTTCTTACTTAAGATATTTACATTGACATAATGAATTAGGTTGATCTGTTACTTTATTTTATGTGAAATCTGTCAAATTTTATAGTCAATGTTATATGCCTAAAACAACTCTCACATTTTTTTTTTCTTTTTAATGTTCTGAAATAATCTAAGTAGCACTGGGGTCATCCGGCATTTGAGGTTTTGATAGAATTTCCCCTGCAAATCAGTCTGTTTCTGGTGCTTCTTTTTTGGGGAAGCTCTTTCACAACTTTATACACTTTTTACCTATGAGAACTGCTCTTTTTAGACTTTCTGTCTTTAGCAGGTTCAATTTTATTACATTATATTTTCCTAGAGATTTATACTTTGGTTTTCAATTTTATTTGAATGGAGCTAAATAATAAAAATTTCCCATGGGCCTAAATGCCTTCTATGTCTAAATGAGGAAAATAAATACTATTTGCCAAGTGCTCATGGTAATATTGTGCTGAGTGCTTTATGGGTAAGCTCATTCTCATACAGACAACAAACATATAGCTTTGTTCCATTTTACTGAAGTCCAGAGACTCCCGTGGCAAAGTTATGAGTCTCACAAAAACCTACTTTGACACAAAGGTCAGCATTCCTCCGTCACACAGTGTAATCCCTTTATAACAGAACAGAGTGCATTCGAAAGTTTTCAGGTCAACCAAGTGTGGTGGTGCGCACCTATAATCCCAGTGACTCAGGAGACTGAGGCGGGAGGATTGCAAGTTCAAGGGCAATTTAGCAAGATCTCATCTCAAAAAAATAAAAAGAGCTGGTAAAGTAGCTCAGTGATAGAGCACCCTTGGGTTCAATCCACAGTACCAAACACTTAAAAAAAAATCAAGTAAAAAATAGATGTGTGGTTGGAAACAAGACATTTCTTTAGTTGACACTTGATTATACCATTCATGATTTTCTCCCAGTATGGAAAGAGGGAGGAAATGTCTTCCTAAAATTAATCTTTAGGAGTAGTAGTAAGTGTGGTATCCACGGAGGTTTTCTCTTATGTACCCTGAGAGGATTAACTAAGCCATGACATGTCAAGTTCCTCAAGGGTTCATTCATGTTATAAGAGCAAGTGTCTAGCTGTCATTATCGCTCATGATACCAAGAATTGAAGACTACTCTTCCCACGCCACTTCCTGCCTTGAACTTACACACATACTAGGACATTCTTAAAGAATCCACAAGGAATACTCATCATAATACCAAAGGAAAGACTTCAGCCTGGAAGTGACCCGTGTATGGCCATGAAACATGGCCATGCCTGTTCTGACTAGCAGAGATCTATGACCTCGCAATGGTGCAGCAAGAACACGCTCTGGAATGGTCCCCTGCCAAGGGGACCTGGGTGTCAGAGGCCTTATCTCATCCTTGGAAACCTGCAGCAGAGCTTCCCTGCACAATTCTAAACCTCCAGCTCTGGAATGCGTGCTAAGACTCCCTTGCTTTGAAAGATTTATGTTTTCATTCTCTGGGCTCACAAATCTAGCTTTATGCTGGCATAAAATATGTATCTGAGTCAGTGTGTCAGTGTGCCCTCAGGAAGGTTTAAGAAGATCCGAACAACTCACTAATCAGGTCTCTACTGCTGCTATTGATTCTTGTCATTTTCTTCTTCTTCTTTTTTTAAATCTGGGCAAAGATATCTTCGTTACAAAGGAAAAACAGCCTAGTAGATCTGGTTCTTTTCCCAGCCTTTGGTCGTCATTGTGACAGGTGTAGCGACACATTGAGCATTGACCTACTGCATCCAAACTAGTCGCCTCCTTCCCTCTCTCTGTGCGGACTCCTCTGGAATTCAGGGTTCATGGTTTATCCACAAGGTGGAATATACCCCATGCTACTTAAATATTCTGAGTAAATAAAATGAAGATGAGGACCCTAAACCCTCTTTAATGGGTGGACATGCAAAGATAACCATAACCCCAAATTCAACTCAGATTGGAATAATTACTATAGTATTGTTTATAAGCAAATCTATCAGAACTTGAGAAAAGAGAAACAGTGTCCTGTGCCCGATAGAATGCAGGGAAGAGGCTTGAAGAAGGTAAGATGAGTCCTTTTGTCTCATGGGACTGGGGATTGAACCCAAAGGCTTTGCACATGCTGGGCAAGAGCTTTACGACTAAGTTGCCCTGGCCCAGGATGAGATTTTGAGGAGGTAACTTACGAAGGTGGAAAAGAGGATACTCCAGGCTGGATGAACTATACAAGCAGAGACCAAGAGCACAAGACTCCTGCCTGTCCAGTGGAGCCCGCGGTCATGAAGGCCGTGGGGAAGATGAATCCAGCCATCCGCACTGTCAGGGCTGCAGCCTTGACTCTATCATAGGCCAGCGAGCGCTTCTGAGGATGGAACTGACACTGCTGACATTGTAGAAAAATGAACAAACATACAAACACTTGGAGACAGAGGAAACTATGGGCCAAGAGGATGCAAAGACGTGGGAAGGCGCTCACTCACTATTGGAGGTATCGCTCACCCTCCCCGCTCAGCCTCCTGCAGACAGAATCTTGGTTTGTCAAGGAGCAGTAGAGGTGCTGGATTCTAGGGAAGAGAGACGGCATTTCTGGCACCCAGGGATATTGTAATTGGTCAAAGTGAGTCGGTGTAATCTCATTCACTCAGGCACAGCCACGTTGGTCAGATCAGTCTACTAAATGGAAAGCAAGTCAGCTGGGTCCGATTTGTGACAAAGCCTTTGCTTACCTGATAGAAAGGGACACAACACACTTGACTGCAATGGCTCCTTCCTATGTTGATTTCCCCCTTGTTTTCTGTCTTAAGCAAAGGAATAATACCTGTGTGGATACTCAGCACCTTAGAACCACAAAATATAAAACAAGAGGGTAAAATCCATCAAAAGTTGGGTGGAGTAAAAACACCACCCCCAATGGGGTCACTGGGTGATTTACCAGCCGTAGGCAGAGGACCACCTTTGGACTTTCATTCTATTTTTCATGTAAACTCCTATTTGTTTAAGCCAACTAAGTCAAACGTTTGAACTTTTGTCTAATTGATGGTTGAAACAGGAATGATTCGGAGGTCAAAACTAGAAAAGAAACAATAGAGAAAAGTCTAAGATAAATGTCACTTATAAACATAGATGCAGAATTTGAAAGGTAAGTAAACTGACCCAAACTGTAGAAAAAGACATAAAAAGACAAAGAAGGAGTCTGGAGCCACAGGAACTGCTTTGCCTTGGGTCTTTGATAAAGGAAGTCATTGAGGTGGGAGGAGGTGAAAGTACGGAGTTTCCTGAGATGCTAAAACCATCCCAGGCCTGCTTTGCTCCCATCTCCCATGAGTGAGAAGCCAACCCCTCTCTTATAAATCCTCCATTACTCTTATCCCTGATACTCATGGCCAAATGTAGTTCTACATTTGGCAATGCAGTATCTAAGGAAATGCAAAGAGAAAAACCATAAGATTGTCTCAAAAGATGCCAAGAGTCCCCAGTAGTTCATTATACCATCTCAAGACAAACCAGTAACAGAAGGAGCTTGCTTTATTTTACTAAGTGAGTGTTGATTCCAAACTTATAGGAATGATTAATACCTAATGATGAAAACTTCAAAACACTTCCGTTTAGTGCAGAACAAGCTCATGACTATTAGGATAAATGAAAAGTTTAAATGGCTGGAACAAGACAGACATATGAAAATCGATACTTTCTATATATACCAACATTAGCCAGGGAAGCATTTTAACAACAATAAAAATGTAATCATACCCAAAACCAAAAGAACATCCTATAAATCAACTGGGGAAAAACAATAAAAATGAGAGACACATTAATTTTGCTCTTTGGCAGAAAACACTAAATCTTCATGGAGGGACAGGAAGAAAACTTCTATGGGTGGAAAGATTGTATTTTAAAGATGTCAATTCTTCTCATATTTATCATACATTGGATGCAATTACCACATAATTTTTTTTTATTAAGAAACAGTTTCTAAAACTTGGGACTGGAGGATTACATGTTTGAGGCCAACCTCAGAAACTTAAAGAGACCCTCTGCAACTCAGAAAGACTCTGTTTCAAAGTAAAAAAATGAAGTAGCTTGAAGGTAGAATACTCCTGGGCTCAATCCCCAGACCCCCCTCCCCCACCTCTCTCTCTCTCTCTCTCTCTCTCTCTCTCTCTCTCTCTCACACACACACACACACACACACACACACACACACAATCCCAAGATGATTTTGATAGAGAGCACAGTGGATGCAGAATTTTATCCCTCCACATATCACACGTGGAAGAATTGTGATTAAAACAGTGGTATAGAGACAGTCTAATGTGGGAGAAGAGGAAATACAGAGGGGGCTGTGTGTGAGGGAGAGGGAGAATGAGAATGAACTTGGTATGTGACTGTGACAGATGTCCTGAATTTCTTATCCAAGCCCACTCCCTTTCTTCCTCATTAGCAGATACTTGCTTTTGTTTATGTCGACCACATAATTGGCTCCATCTAATGAGCCATGATTGCTCTAGGTGAATCAAGATAATTCTAATCTCGGCTCTATCAGCTTTTCTTGCAGCTAAATGTATCCAAGTGGCCAGTTCCCCTTCCATAACACCCTAAAACATAAAAGAAAATCTGCTAGGCTACTGTTAGCAACCATCTTGCTTTTCTAATAAAAGGAATATGCATAGAATCTGTTCATTTCTCCCTGACCTTGAAGAGATGGGATGTGAGAAGTGTCCCAGCCTGTGACCAGGAGAGAAACATCAGGAGAACTTCAGAGGTGCCGTCCCCAAGGTCAATGAGCAGCTACTTCAAACCCCACACCGACCCCAGGCCATGGTGTAAACATAAGCTTATCTATGATGAAGGCCCAGCCGGTCAACCCTCTTGTCAGCTGAACCCGAGAGCACTGTTAACTCACAGAATGGTAAGTGTGGGGAATCTAAACTGATGGGAATCCCATGAGGGAAAGACCTATGCTATAAAATAAGTCGGCACTCCATTTGGAAAAGCATAAAGCTAGATTCCCTACATCATACCACAAACAATAAGGAATTAAGAAGTATAAGTGTTTCTTCTCTATTATATAAGAAACAAAACCATAAGCATGCCAGAGGGAAAAAGTATATAGATGGGCATGTTTTTTTTTTTTAACATCCTTTGATTATACATTATCATATTTTACATCCTAGTGGGGTTCAAAGTGACACAAATTACAAGCACACAGCACTTGGTGTGTTTTCTGCCCGATCTTTCCCTGCTACCCCCTCCCCATACATGGGAGTGAGATGGTCGTGATAGCTTCCTAGATGGACACAGTATTCCGTGAACTGATTCTTTTCTAAATCCTCCTTCTCTCCCTCAATCCTCTTCACTCTTCTACTTGTCTTTCTCCTTATTTATGTGCCTTCCATTTTCTCTCTAACTTCCACATGTGAGAGAAACTATAATAACCCTTGACTTTCTCAGACTGGCCGATCTCACTTAGCCTAATGGTCTCTAGTTTCATCAATTTTCCTGCAGATGACATAATTTTGTTTTCCTTTATGGCTGAGTAAAATTTTATTGTGTGAACCGGGTGTGGTGGCGCATGCTTGTAATCCCAGTACTTGGGAGGCTGAGTCAGGAGGATCACAGGTTTGTGGCCAGTCTCAGCAACTTAGTGAGGCCCTTCGCAACTTAGTGAGACCCTGTTTCAAAATAAAGAATAAAAAATAGGACTGGGGGCGCAGCTCAGAGGTAGAATGCCCCCGGGTTCAATCCCTAGCACTAAAAAAAGTGTGACACATTCAGTATATTAACTATACTCTTGGCATCAATATAAAAATTTCTCTAAGGCCCTGGAGAATATTCATGGATTCATGGATTAGACTATGATTAATACTAAAAGGGAAAAGATTCTCATGGGTAGGACACTTTAAGATAGATACAATTTTTAAGAATCCACTTGGGTTTCTTTTTTTTTTTTTTTTTTCAGAACTGGAGATGGAACCCAGGGGCATTCTACCTCTGAGCTATACCCCCAGCCCTATTTTTTATACTTTATTTTGAAACAGGGTCTCACTAAGTTGCAGAGGGTCTCACAAGGTTGCTGAGGCTGGCCTTGAACATGCAATCCTCCTGTCTCAGCTTCCTAAGTACTGGGATTTCAAGCGTGTGTCACCACACCTGGCTTTCGGGTTTCTATGATACCCTCACAACTTCACTGATTGTTTTCTTCTTTGAGTGTTTGTTGGATTTATACTTTTAGTCACTAGAAACACTTACACAAACATAAATGCACGCAGGCATTCTAAAAAAGCTGGGGACACACTGACTTCTAGGGTCTGGTTCTTGCTGCCTCATCTCTGGAACGCAGATGGATGGTACTTCCTATTTTAACAGGTTGTGGTGGTGACTTCCTGGCACACCCACCGCCTGGTGTGCAAAGTTCCCTGAAGAAAGGCTGGGCGTGACTATTATTATTGATGCTGTTATCTATGAATTTATTTGAAAATACATTCTTAAGCAAATAACCTTAGACATTTAGTACAAAACCCTCAGAAGCCCTATTCTTTGAGAAGATGAGCTTTCTGTAACTTCTGTGTCACAGCAAAAGAACTCAATTCTTTTTTTTTTTTTTTTTTTTTTTTTTTTGGCGGTACTAGGGATTGAACTCAGGGGCATTCTACCTCCGAGCTACACCCCCAGCCCTATTTTTTATTCTTTATTTTGAAACTGAGTCTCACTAAGTTGCGGAGTGCCTTACTAGGTAGCTGAGGCTGGCCGCGAACCCGGATCCTCTGGTCTCAGCCTCCCAAATGCTGGGATTACAAGCGTGCGCCACCACGCCCGGCTAAGAACTCAATTCTTACACGGTTGCTTCTGTAGGATAACTGATGAAGAGGAAACCCAAGTCTATGGATGAGCTGTTTAAGTCAGGAAGGAGACTGCATTTTTTTTTTTTTAAGTAGGAGACTTATTTATCCATACTCCTCTTGATGAGGTAGAATAGAAGGAATAAACATATTAGGCCGAAAGGCGACAGATTGGGAAGGAAAAGGAAAAAGATAGTTTTAAAATCTGGAGAGTTCATAATCGCTAACTCTACCCATAGGGTGTGTTTGGTCTCATGCAGAAGCCTCAATGGGCCCACACCCTCGATCTGGCCCCTCACTCCACCAGAGACTCCTGAGAACCTTGAGGACAAGGTCAGACCTCAGCCAGCCTCCACCCATCCTTAAAACCTGAGGAAGAGGAGGTGCAGACCTTCTCTGTGCCCGCCCCTTCTCAGACGTTCTATATAAGGACTGAAAAATCTGCAAAGACTCTCTCCGCCCAGATGATCTCCTCTCATCTGTCTTCTCCCTCGAGTCCCTCACTTTCCTAAATAAAACTCCTGCCAGCCGGGCATGGTGGCGCACGCTTGTAATCCCAGCATTCGGGAAGCTGAGACCGGAGGATCCGGGTTCTCGGCCAGCCTCAGCTACCTAGTGAGGCACTCCACAACTTAGTGAGACTCGGTTTCAAAATAAAGAATAAAAAATAGGGCTGGGGGTATAGCTCAGAGGTAGAATGCCCCTGAGTTCAATCCCCCGTACCGCAAAACAAAACAAAACAAAACTCCTGCCTTTGTCCCTGATGTGTTGAAATTCTTTTCGCCACGGAGGCCAAGGAGGCATCCTGCTGACCCACGACACCCTGAGGAAAAAAGGTAAACACAATTTCTCCCCAACACTAGGTGCTGGCCCCAGACCAAAAAAGAAGCCCCACGGAAACGGTCTTAGCCGGTCTGAAGCAACTGACTTCCACAAAACAACAACACTGTTACTACCGGCCAGATGGAATCTCTCTTGTGGGCCTGCCCACTGTCTCTTGAATCAATTTCAGCCTCTCTAATTAATGACCGAGGATGCAATCCCAGCCTCAGAGAAGCAGGATCCAAATAGGATGGAAATTGAGAAAGGAAGTTTCATACAGTAAAGGTCTGGGGTAGAGGGAGGAGAGACGGAAAAGAAGGAAAGTGCGTAAAGCAGAGAAAGAGACCAGATGTGGAGGCCGAGGGAGGCACAGACCCACGCACCCGGTGGTGATGGTGCAAGTGTCACCAGCCATTCATTAGCTCTGGCCAGCATGTGAGAGCAGGGGCAATGTAGGACTGGAACGCCAGGGGGCAGGGGAGTTTGGGAGCCGTGTCAAAAGCTGCCTGCTTGCAGCCGTGTCAAAAGCTGCTTGGGAGGCTGAGACAGGAGGATCACAGGTCTGAGGCCAGATGCAGCAATTTATCGAGGTCCTCAGCAACTCAATGAGATCCGTTTCAAAATAAAAAATAAAATAGGGCTGGGGGTGTAGCTCAGAGGTAGAATGCCCCTGGATTAAATCCCTAGTGATACACACACACACACACACACACACACACGTACACACACACACATACACACACACACACACACACACACACACACACACAGCCGCCTGCTGTGGACACTCCTATGTCATCTACATGACGGCTCAAGTTCATTCCGCAGGTCAAAACGTGACTCCTTAAGACAGCACTAAATGATCACTCGTAATTTAGCAGCCATTTTATTTTAGCTAATTGTTACAGGAATAAAAATATTATCCCAATCTCAGAAAAGGGGGAAAATGGTGATTTCTTAAATCTTTGGTATCCGGCTGAAACACAAGCTAATCAGCCTGTTTGATTATCTTCTGAGCTCTCGAGATGCATGATGAATATTTATCTACTAATTCACAACCCATACAAGTGCAAAGGGCTGATAATCCACTGAGGTTAGAGGGCAGCCTACAGAAACTGAAAGTTTATTATGATTGTTGTTGCCCTGTAAAAAATTAACCCCAAATAGACTGCTGTTTTTATTGCTCCACAGAGTGAGCTTGACTTGGCACCTGATTTCTGGATTTCTTATGCCACTGGCGCTCAATCCCCGTTACTCGTTACTCAAATGCTCTTCGGGCCAGGCCACTTGTCTTCCCGTTGCCTCCTTCATTAATGAACAAATGAAATAGAGCTGCGGCGTCTGCTGACCGATGATCCTGTCTGAGAACTGAGCTCCTGCGGGCTCGAGGAATGCTCGCAGTGTGCAGAGGGGGCTCAGCGAAGGGTGGACCGACAGTTTCAGTGGACATTGGCCTTGATTTGGAAGTCGGTCATTTAAAAACCTCCCCTGCAAGTGCGCCTTTGAAACACTTAAAGTGCTCCCAGGGCTACTCAGGGCTCAGAAACAGGGTTCCCTGGCTGCTTCTGAACTGGCCCACTCCTTCACACATTGGCGGTGGTACAGTGTGTATGGGGAGAGCAGGGCCCCTCACCCCAGGAGGACTGGGAACTTCCCGAGGGTGCCTGCATGCCTGTTGTGAATCCACACTTGTGTTCTCCTGTGGGAGGCTCCTTCTCCAGGCTCAGGACTGGCTCCAAAGCCAAGCGGGGTCCTGGTGACCAGGATGTCCCCGACCCACACGGCTTGGCAGAAGACGGTCACAGGCGCGGCAGGTGCAGCCGACGTGGGGGCAGGTGCGTGCTGACCCCTGGAGAGGAGGATCCAGAGTGTGGCTGCTGTTTACTTCCAAGCCTTGGACTCAAAATGCCCTCTCTGGATTCCTCTGGGAGATCCTCAGTCCCCCTGGATTCTCGGCTGTCCACACAAAGTGCACCACCACCGTGCTCTGGAAGATTCCTTGGTTCCCAGGGATGCTGCAGGGGTGAGGAGTTTGGGGGATTCACGGTGTGGGCACCGAGGGTGCAACAGCAGGGGTCATGAGACAGAAGGGCGTCTCGGCCATCAGGTGAGCCCCGAGCACCCCGCGGGACACATTCGGCTATTTGAGGGTGACAGGAGCATGGGAGGTGTTTCAACAATTAGATTTCATATGCGATCTTCCCTAACATTTATCGTGGGGGAGGCGGGGCCTTCTCTGCAGAGTGTAGTGGCACACACCTGGAGTTCCAGCTAGCTCCCCCTAGGAGCAGCAAGCAGAAAGCATGCTAGAAAAGCAGGGCGGACACTGCTCAGGGTCGTCTTTTGTGAATGTCAGCCTTCGTCTGCTTTTAAGAGGAGAAGAAAATTAGGCATGGATATTTTTCAGATGAAGCGTTTTCTAAGATACACGTTCTCCAAGGACAATCTTTTTTTTTTTTTTTTTAAAGACTCTCTCGAGTCTATTTTTGTGTATAAAAACTAACCTGTATTCTCATAATCTGTTTTCAAGGTAAATTTTTCAAAATGTTCTCAAGGAAGATTCATCCTGTGCCAAAAGAGTGCAGATAAAATCACAGGGGCTTGGTTTAAACAGAAAGAAATCTAATAATCTTCAAACAAGAAGTCCGGTTGGCTACTGGGACCCGAAAGGCAAAATTGACAGCAGAACAGGGAGACCCAGGCATAGAGGCGGGGAAGGAACTGAGGGTCACAGAGTGGGTTCGAAATAATCAGAATGGTGGCACATGGTGGTGCACACCTGTTATCCCCATAGTTGGGAGGCTGAGACAGGAGGATGGCAGGTTCGAGGACAGCCTCAGCAATGTAGCAAGACTCTCAGCAACCTAGCGAGACCCTGTTTCAAAACAGAGAATAGAAAGTGCTCTGAAGTTGTAGCTCAGAGGTAGAATGACCCTGGATTCTATCTCCACTAACACCACACACACACACACACACACACACACACCCCAAAACTACAAAAACAAACAAAAAAAAAGAGGAAGAGAGAGAGAATGAATGTGTGAGCCTCTCGGACATTGCCCAGTGATGGATTCTTCTAATATGGGTGAGTTTCCTTCTCTTTTCTACCTTCTACATGTAGGGACTCAGATCATGGGGGAACCTCGGCCCTGCCATTTGGGTTTATTAGCATTTTTTTTTTTTTTTGCCAAGGGTCTTACAACAGATCTGAGCAGTAAAGCAGCGTCTAGATGGCTCCCAGCCCTTGCTTCCTGCATCTGGTAGTAACTGACAGCTAGCCCTCGGGGAGGGACGCCTTGTACGACTGTCACTCTAGTGTCCTAGTTGCCCTATGGACTGGGAAGTCTTGTGAGGTGAAGCGCTTGCTCACGGTCACCTGGCTAGTGCGCGACAGAAGACGTGCACACTAGATGGCCAGCGTCGGAGTCCTCCTCGTGACCGTGTCACTATACTCCTTTGTGTGGTGACCTCACAAACACAGCAAAGGTGAAAAATGAAGTCTGGCGTCCTGATGAAAGGAGGGGCTAAAAAATCTCCATGCAACCACGCAGGGAGGCTGAAACCGCTTGGCAAAAGTTGGCCCCGAGCCGGGCGTGGTGGCGCATGCTTGTAATCCCAGCATTTGGGAGGCTGAGACTGGAGGATCCGGGTTCGTGGCCAGCCTCAGCTACTTAGTGAGGCACTCCGCAACTTAGTGAGACCCGGTTTCAAAATAAAGAATAAAAAAAATAGGGCTGGGGGTATAGCTCGGAGGTAGAATGCCCCTGTGTTCAATCCCCAGTACTGCAAAACAAACAAACAAACAAAAAAAGTCGGCCCCGCAAGAGAAGATGCATGTGGCCTCAGAGGCTGCCCCGGCCCAAACCCGTTGATTACAGGGAGTAAAGAAGGTGACTTTAGAGAGAGGGGCTCTGGCAGAAACCAGTGTAGAAAGAGAATGGCAGTGCGTCCACTGGTGTGGTATAAAGAGAAAGACGAAACATTTTCCTAAATCTAAGTATCAGAAAACCATCTGACAAACCCACATTGTGAGACATTCTATAGAATAAGTGACTTTGATTCTTCAAAATATCAATATGCTTTCCATTTCCCTGCAAATGACATTATGCTAACTGAAATTAGTCAGTCACAAAAGGTTAAAAATCGATGCTCTCCCTAATATGCGGAAGCTAGGGAGAAATTGGGTCATAGGCGGGATTCTAGACGAAGAAGGAGAAACCTCAGATGAACAAAGAGGGTGACTTAACTGAAGGTGATGGGTGGTGGGGGAGAGGAAAACACCCTAATGCACATGACGTACTTTCACAAACATATCAAAGTCAATCACTAAACTGAACTTGAGAAGGAGGGAGTGGGAGGGAATGGGGCGGGAATTGGGGTAGGGTTAAATGAGAAATGTGTGCATGTATGCCTCTACCAGCTTGTACCTAACAAAGATGTATGATTACAATGCACCAATTAAAAATAAGTATACCAATATGCTGGGGATGGTGGTGCAGCTCTGGTAGAGCATTTGCCTAGCTTGTGGGAAGTCCTTGGTGTAGTTCCTGAGCATCCCCTTTACACACACATGTGCACACGCACACACTCACACATGCACGCATGCACAACCCAAACTTGTTCCTGAATGATACATATTGGGAGCTGAGGGTGTAGTCCAGTGGTAAAGTGCTTCTAGCAAATTCCCTGGGTTCAGTCCCCAGTACTGCAGAGAAGAAGAAACCCCAAATAACAAAAAGCAGAAAATAAAAATATCAATATTGCCATGACACCTTAATAGCTGGATCTTGAGCAAGGCTCGGTCAGCTGGATTCCTGCAAGGCAGAAGATTCCAAAAGGAATGCATGGCATATCACACTTTACTTTATGTTATATTCTGAAAATTTGGGGTGCTTTGGGTTTTGCCTTCACATTAATTATAAAGGAAAATTTCTTAGAAACACAAGAAGGCTGGATGGATTACGATTCCTCAATATTAGCTGAAAAAGCAGTGCCTCAAGACAATCTATAAGATATTCATTAACCTTTTACAAACATCAGGAAATGGGCTTTGAGAGCTTAGTTACTAAACAGCCTTACGTTCCCTATCAGCACACAGGTTTAAAACAAAATGAATAAACCAAAGAAACTTAGGTCTACTATTTTATCTATGAGTAAAGAAAGCTTTAAGACAGATAGTTCCCCTTCTCTCTGAAATTTCTCCACCACACATTAACTAAAATAGCTGCCTGAGAATAAGATAAAAAACACTGCTTACAGGAACTAAACAGATTTAAACTAATGGACAGAAACTCTTCATCGTTAACCTTTATCACTGCTTTGTACTAAAAGAATTTTTATATACATATTTTATTCTGTAACCTTTACTGTTTTCTTAATCCCATCAAATACCATGGGAAATGGCTTTTCTAGTTAAAGATGTACCCACTCGACCTTAGGAAAAACAAGTCTGGAAAAATTCCTATTCTATATGCCTCATTGTAAAAGATAGTATAAAAATCAGCTACTACAAAAAATAAACAGATGCGCTTCTTCACTGCATTGGGTGTGAATGTATTCTTGTGACCTTGTCTCAATCCACACCTATCGAGGGACCCCCCGACCCCACTGCCTTGAGGGCTGGCTCCCGACACAATATCACAAAAGACACAAACAAAGCAGGGGGTTTGGTTTAGAATGAAAGAAATAATCAAATCCAGTGCATGGCCATTAATTGAGTGCTAGACAGAAAATAATTAATGATGAATATTTTTGGCACAAACAAGTGTATCTGAATAGAGATCAGCATATTGAAGAATGCTACTTTATCAGTGTGAAATTTCACAGTGATAATTGTGACTATTCTAGTTGTGTAGAAGATAGTCATATTCTCAGGAGATCCATGCCAAAGTATGTCATGATGTCTGTGATTTATTTTCAAATGTTTCTGACCAAAAAATTGAACACACACATACATACTCACAAACATATAATTACAACTTTTGTGTGTGTGTGTGTGTGTGTGTGTGTGTGTGTGTTGGTGTGTGTAAAGAATTGGTATATCCAGTAATGGGTGTGGTGGCACACGCTTGTACTCTCAGTACTTGGGAGGCCGAGACAGGAGGATTGCAGGTTTGAGGCCAACCTCAGCTACTTAGTGAGGCCTTCCACAACTTAGTGAGACCCTGTGTCAAAATAAAGAATAAAAAATAGGGCTGGGAGTGTAGCTTGGAGGTAGAATGCCCCTGGGTTCAATTCCTAGTACTGGAAAAAAAAAAAGAATTGGGATATCACTATATTCTTACAACTCTTCTGTGTATTCAAAGTTTTTCATAATAAAAAGTAGGCACAAAAGTGAATGAAAATGTTTGTTCAAGGGACATAAGGTAAACTAGATAGGAATAGTATTTTTTTTTTTTATCAAGCACCAAGAGGAAACATTAAAAATGAAAATAATTTCAAGAGTATTTGTCTTTTGCTTACAGTACTGGACGGAACACAGGGGTATTCTACCACTGAGCTACACCCCCGGTCCTTTTTGTTTCTAAATAGGATGTTACTAGGTTGTTGAGTGTCTTGCTAAGTTGCTGAGGTTGGTCTTGAACCTTCATTCCTCCTGTATCAGCCTCCCAAGTGCCAAGATGACAGGCATGCACCATCGGAGCCTGCTTTATTAGTCTTATACTACTTTTCCAATGTGCTTTTATTGGTGCATTATAGTCTCATACTACTTCAAAATCAATCATAGTTCTAACAGATGGCAACAGAGTTAAGAAGTAAATTATTTTGTACTGGTGTCAATCAAATCCTTTGCCACCAACCCCTAAAGTCATGTTCTTCTGAAGAGTATTGTTTATTAGTCTCAACTCAAATTCAAATGCAATGGGACATATGCTTCCTAATTCTTTCTCACTGGACTTGGGTGGGCTCACTTTACTGGGGTGTGGATACTATTTCCCCGCGATCTGCTCTCAGAACCCCCCCCAAGCTCTGTCCTTAGAGATGCTGACCGCACCCGCCCCTCTCACGGTCTCCAGGACCCCGAGAGCCCAGGACTTACTTTGCAGCTGCGGGTTCTCTGGCGGTAAGCGCGCGGCAGTCAGGCGTTGGGGTCAGCTCTGCGGGGTCCCCGCGGCGGGAAGCCGGAAGGGGCCCATGGCTGCTGCAGTGGAAGGCTTGGGAGGAGCCCAGAGGTCTCTGCAGAAGGAGATGACAGAGCGTTCACAAGGCACAAAGAGGGAGGACCGAAAACTTCAACGCCAAGAATTATTATATTTTATACTAAGCTAAATACGAATACGTCAAATGTAAAAATAATTTTAACGTCTCTTCCTCACACACTGTCCTACCCTTTACATTTACAAAAATGTGGTACTGGGGATGGAAGCCAGGGGCATTCTACCTCTGAGCTACACCCCCAGTCCTATTTTTTTTTTTATTAGTGCATTGTAATCACACATCTTTGTTAGGTACAAGCTGGTAAAGGCATACATGCACACATCTCTCATTTAACCCTTCTCCAATTCCCGCCCCACTCCCTCCCCCTCCCTCCTTCTCACGTTCAGTTTAGTGATTGACTTTGATATGTTTGTGAAAGTACATCATGTGCATTAGGCCTAGCCTTAGTTTTTATTCTTTATTTTGAAACAGGGTCTCACTAAGTTGCAGAGTGCCTCACTAGGTAGCTGAGGCTGGCCGAGAACCGGAATCCTCCGGTCTCAGCCTCCCAAGCACTGGGATGACAAGCGTGCGCCACCACGCCCGGCTTGCTGGCTCCGTGTTAAAGTCTCCTTCATGCAGGGGATGAGAAGCGGCTGCAGGTCGGGACCCTGAGAAGCTGGCATTTCCAGAGAGGTGGTGCGTGCTTCCCCCAGGGGCTCCAGAACCGCATCCTGACTCCGGAGGCCCCCAGTGGTGTGGTGCAAGGGGGTCTCCAAGTCTGGAGGTTGTTCATAGTCTGCACTGTGGATTGCAATGCGTCCTGCCTGGACTAAGACGAGGACCATGCAGAAACCCAGTGGTCCAGATGGTGACCTCAGCCTGTCCCATCCTGGCGGGTGTCTGAGCTCCTTGGCATGGGTTACGCACAGCCTCCTGACTTTGACATCCACTTCTGGACTGCTTAGACACCAGCAGGGTCTTCCCGCAGATGGCAGAATCCCGTGACTGGGTAGGAGCCGAGGGAGGGAAGGCGTCCTGTCTGATCAGTGACCCCTACTCCGACTTCACCACGTGACGCCTGCCCTTGCCAGGCGACAACACCAAGCCTGCTCTGGGTGTCTGGTGCACACCTGTCACACTGTGTGCCCAAGGCTAGGAAAGGCGCCATCCGTTCCCCCGGATTCTGGGCAGCGCCCCTGTGCCCCCGACCCCGGGCAAGCTTCCCCTCCCGCCTTTCCCCGCCAGACCAATACGTCACACACCTCCCTACGCGCCGGAACCAGTTTACTTCCGCCATTTCAAAGCTGATGCCGTCACCGTCACTTTTTGATAGTTGGAACCTCACAGCAGCACACTGGGTTTCGTCTACATCTTCTCACCTGGAGGCTACGTTGCCTGCCCTTGACGTTGCGCTTCTCTTTACTTTGCTAATACTGCTTTCTATGTTTTCTCTGTGCTTTTATATTTTTGCGTCATTTTTTTTTTTTTTTTAAATTTCAGCTGTGTCTCATCCAATACCTAATTTGTTTGCTACGAACCAGTGGTAGCGCAGGTGCACCTGGTCCACAATGCACCGGTCCAGTTCTCTTAGAGTCCCGAGAGGAGCAAGAGCATGGAGCATTTGTCTTTAAGAATGTTCTCCAGTCCTCATCTTCCATCATTCCTCTGCATTTTCTGTGCCTCATCTGCAGCTGTCTTGTTTGTCTTCTTGCTTTCACATAAAAGTGACCATGGCTAAGCTGGCATCCCATGTGGGCTTTGACCAGAGGCTTCCTGAAGCTGGGCCTCCACAGTGTTGTAAAGATCTGGGGTCTGTGGTTTTAGGCTCCTGGAGGCCACAGAAGCACGAATGTGAGAAGAATCAGATACAGAGCTGATTGGGGCCCAGTGAAACTTGGGAGTCTTGTGTTTGACCTTGACTCAGAAGAGGACATTTATACAGGCATTGGCCACATTCTATATCCTCTGTCTTTACACTTCTACAATTCTGTGCAACATGGGTTTTGTTAGCACCTTGCTGTAAAGGTCACCTGTCCCAGACCCACAGAGATAAAGCAACCTGCCCAAGGTCAAACGAGTAAATCACCTAGAATCTGAATAGCAAAGCCAATTCTCTTGCTGCTGGGGACCAGCCCTCAAAGAAGCGGTAGAGCCTGGGGGGTCCCTCGTTAGGTGGGGATCAAGACAAGGTTGAGAGCGAGTGAGAGTATGCTTACACACCATGTATGTTAAGACGCATCTGTTTTAATTCATCTCATGAGTGATATTTATGCTCATTACAACAAGGTATACAAAAAAAGGAATTTTTACAGCCTTGTTTTTCCTGGAGTTAAGTGGGTACATCTTTAACTGGAAAGGCTTATTTCCTATAGTGTTTGCTGAGATTAGGGGAGCAGCGGAAAAAATACA
>PVLC010004698.1:0-12927 GCA_004027655.1 Graphiurus murinus | reverse complement strand
CAACAAAGGAAGAACAGGGGGTAAAGGTTAAAGCGAAGAGGAACTATTCATTAGATAAATCTTTCCTATTTGCTCAGGCAGCTAAAAGTAGCTAGTTAATAAATAGGTAAGCAGAAAGTTTGGCAAGCTTTCTTGTCTAAAAGCTTCCTTCTGTCTTATGATAAGAAACCTAAGTTCTCTTGACTCAACTGCTGGTATTTGTAGAGTTAATGGATACCTCTTGAGCCAGGCCTAGGCCTTTGTTCTCCTGTGGTGATAGGATCCTGAGCCTCTTAAAAAACCTTTTTTAATGTGGAAGCAAAGCCCAAATTTCCAGAGTAAAATAATGTAAAGCGAGAAATGTCACACGTCCCTTATTTAGCAGGCTGAGCCTTGCTCCAAGCACAAACTGGTTAAGGTAACGTCGCATCTTGCTTTGACAGGATGCCACTTTTCAAAATGTCCCGAGATGCAGACATGCTTTAATCCAGCTTTGAGAAGAAATTAACCACTCTTCCCCCATGAGTCCTATAGCACCAGAAGCATGTCACCATGAGTCCTATAGCACCAGAAGCATGTCACATATCTAGAAGTATCAAGTCCAGACTCCTACTACTGTTCCTCAACAGACAGCTTTACCTGCTTCTCCCCCACAGCAGTATCCATGTGTTCTTCCTTCCTGAAACAAGTGACATTCTTTTGTAACCTCCCCCTCTTCCACCAAGGATATTTTCTATTTCAAAATGGTTGAAATTATGCTGTAATAAGTGTCTTATTCGAGATAAAAATTTTCCCTACATTAGGAATGAAAATGGTCTACTATTCTGCTTCTTAGTTAAACTGGAAAAATTTCATATCAAGGCTAAGCAGCTAACACACATTTTACTCTAACACTTTGGCATTTATCAAACCTTGGTGCCTTTAATTTGTTTTATTTCCTTAGTATTGAGAACTGTTGGCACTTCTGCGAGGAGGCTGGTAAAAGGGGTGCAACTCACCACAGTGACTGTCTCCCAGATGCCTCCACTTCAGGCTCCATCCTACCAACCCCAGTTCCTCTGCTTCCAGATGACCCAACCCAGGTGGCGCTGATGAGCCTAGGCAGTGGTTATCAAAGCAGGACCTCTGTGCCTTAGCCTCATCACTACCTGGATATTTGTTAGAAATGCAAGTTCTTGGGCTCCACCCATATCCAACAAACACATAGAGTTCGGCCACTTCTAGAGATCTTGTACAATTCTTCCTTAAGCATTGAATCTTCCTTAAGTACTGCTTGTATAAGGGCACTATTGTGATTACAATTTTTGATGCACTTATTTTATGCCCTACGCAGGGTCTGCCTGGCTTCATTTGTCTTCCACATACTGGTCTGTGTCCACTTACTTCTCACAGGGGCATTGAGTTTAGTAAGCTGTCAGTTACAGCCACTGGCAGCACTTGACCTCAGCAGTCAGGGATCCCGTCAACCTCCATTGCCTCTTCTGCATCTCGCGATTCCAAGCGCACTCCTCGGACCTGACTCTATCGGGAATGGATGCCCCTGGGCCCCACTCAGACCCGCTGAGCCAGAACCCGCATTTGAGCCATATCCCCAGAGAGTCACATGTGCACCAAAGTTAGAAAAGCACTGCTTTATAATGGACAATAATCCTTGACTCGCAAAGTTGATGGGAGGATTGAAAGACCGCCCCCCTCTCCCCCCAGTAATTACTCTTCTCCTTTCCACTTGAGCTGCCCAGGTGTCAGCAAATTACTATCCTCTGGACCTTCCTTGCACTGGCCAAGAAATGGAAACTACACAGCTGCAGACAGCTCCACAAGGCTGCTCCAGAGGCCACAGCCTTCGCTTCCCACCTGAACAGCTGTGTTTGGTTTGCTCCCGTGCTTTTATCTTCCCCTCCAAATTCGCAATCCTGGTTTTGCCAGTGCGGTGCTGCATTTCACCTTGTAATGTGCGGTGCCACACAACTCTGTTCAGGAGGAAAGCCATCTGGACTCCTTCTGGTCTCACACGTCTGCCTCGCTCCTCTCTCCAGGGTGGGACCTGACACTCACAGCTCAGGATCCACAGATCCACACTTCAGGCATCGCTGGACCTCGGGGAGGTGAGGGGCGCCTGTCTCATCATCCTGCTGTCTTCTTTCTGGGAAGTTCCTGGAGATCAGGAACCCCCACATGCACTCTGGCAACCCCAGGACTTGACACCAAATAAAGCCTAACCAAACAAATGACAATTTGATCCAGGGGCCATGAATGTTGCCTCTCTCTGCTAGTTGGTGTTGGTGAAGCATGACTTGCCTCTCAACCAGCTCACTTTGTAAATAAAGCTTTATTGTAACAGAACCACACCCACTCATTTACATAATATCCTGTGGCTGCTTCCCTGCAGGGCTGAGCTGACTAGTAACAGAGCCCATGGGGTCAGGGACGCCAGCAAGATTTACTATCCTAGAAATCTGTGTGAAAGACTGGACCAAGCCTTGTCCTACAGCATTTATAAAATGGCAAGGCAGGCAGGGATAGGGCTTTGCCAGGACTTATCCACAGGGCCTTTCTAGGCTTAACTCTGGACTAACACATCTAAGTGTTCCTGGGTGAAGGTCACCGATGATGGTGAATTCCTATGTCATTAAACTGACAGCCAGGCTACACGTTCACACCTTCGCCATAGGAACGGGCAAGAGCAGACAGCCTTGTAAATAACTTGAGTCCAAGAGAGGAGATTTCTCCAAGGCTCACAACACGTATGTGTAGCTTAGGGCTTTGAACCCAAATCTTCAGATTCCAAGTGCACTTTTCCTTACAGTTATATGATGCCAACTTTGTAATCAAATGCACTGCAACAGCTCATTTGTATAATGCCCCTGGTATCCCCTTATTAAACTTTATCCAGAAAGAAGTGAGGTCAGACACATGCTGGTGTCTAGCCACTGGAAGCTGTGACTGTTCACAGGATGCCCTTCTTTCTCCTGGAGATCTGTCCCAGAGCACTCTGTAACATCATCATCATTGGCAGAACCAAGTTGTTAGTTCTCTTCCTAAGGCTCTTAAATTTATTTTATTATTTTATGAAAATCCTTGGTGGATTATCAAAGAAAAGTCCCCTAGACACCCTGCTGATTTTACACATTAATTTTGCTACATGTGGAACTGGGACTCAGTCCCTGAGGTATCTCATGCTGGTCTGACTCCTGTTTATCCATATATTTTCCCCTATGTGGTATAGGGAGAAAAACCTAACAATTTTTTTTCCAATTCATACCAAATGATGCTAACAATTTATTAAATGGTGTTTTCCCAGTGGAAAACACTTGTGAGCACAAGGTCTAGCTTACCATCTGGCACTGATGGTATTCTCCTGGGAGTTCGTACCACGGTAGGCCATGTGTCTTGCATGTCAAATTTCAAGATGTTATGGAATATGCTTTCTATTTTTAAAACACAGTTGCAAAGAATTGTGACTTTTATTTAAAATTTGTAAACAAGTGATAGCACCTGTACAAAAATGAGACATACAGAGACAAATTGTAGTTTTAAAGTTTTTATGCCATTGGAGAAACATTGAGGAAGTGAAAAAATACAAGAGAAAACAATGTATGGAATAATTTCAAGAATATATATTCTTGAAATATTTATATATATATATATATAAATATTTCATATATATATATAAGACCAAAAGAAAATAGGCTAAAATGTTATAGAGTCAATCTGCTAGTCTATTTCTTTATCATTCTTGGATTTCTGCCTTCCTTACGAAGGCCTCTTTCAATTGAGATTATATAGATAGTATACTAAATTTTGTTCCTAATATTTTTATGATTTGACTTTTTTGATATCTAGATTTTAAATATATCTGGAATTTATCCATATACATAACACATTATTGTCTTGTAGGAAGAAAATTTTATTTTCCTCCAACATCACTGATATTTATTAAATATGGTATCATTTCCCAGTAAGTTAAAATATATCCTCACTTCAATCTGTTTATAAATTATCTACTCTCAGTAATTTTTTTCATCATTTTTCTGCCAATACCATACTCTTTTGACTAGAATTGTTATGTGATACTTTTGGTAGATGACACAAGTCCCTTCATTATTCTTTTTCAACCATTTCTTACTTATGTTTGTGGATAGTTTGGCCTTGGTTAAAATAAAAATCTACAGTACTGATGAAACTACATGGCATTTATATATTAACTTGGAAAGTACTGATGTTTCCAAATTTCATTTTACCATCTGTTTATGGCTTGAATAATGTGTCCCCCAAGGGTCTCAGTGCTGACCTTTCTTAATCTCCTTCTCAAGAACAGAGTCTGGAAATCTAGACTTAGCAGAGACAGGGAAAGCAAATACACAATTTTTAAAATTCCAACAGTTCCATTCACATCTCCAGATGTCTCTTTTTGAGAGAGAGAGAGAGACACCTGGACTAGAGACCAGACCAAATGCTGGAAGGAGTTGAATGCTGGCCCCCGTGTGTTGGTGCTGAGTGATAGTGGAACTTTTAAGAGGTGGGATTATGTTAATCAGCTTTTTGTTGCTGCAGTAAAATGCCCAAGGAAATCAACCAAAGGGAAGAAAGATTAATTCTGGCTCATGGTTTCGGAGGTTTCCATCTGTGGTCAGCAGGCTCTGTGGTGGTGAGCCTGCGGTGAGGCAGAACATCATGGAGAGAGAGAGCATGGTGGAGCACAGCTGCTCACCTTAGTGTGGTCAGGAAGCCTAGAGCAGGAGAGAAGAAGGGCCGGGCACAAGATGCAAACCCCAAGGCATGCACCCAAGGACCCACTCCCTTCCCCCAAGGCTTCCATCACTTTCCACCGGTCCATTCAGCTAGGAACCCATCAATCACTTCTCAAAAGGCCCAACTCCAAGCACTGCTGCATGGAGGACCAAGTCTTCAACACACAAGACTTTGGGTGACATTCCAGATAAACCATAACTAGGGCTCGGTGGAAGGTGTCATGGTTATAGAATGTCCCCTGAAGAGCTCACGTGTTAATGGTCAGGGTTGATGCAATCAAACCACGAGGGTTGTGATGTTGTCAGTGGATGGATTCACGGTAGTGGATTTACTGGGTGGTAACCAAGTGGGGTGTGGCTGTAGGGACTGTGCTAGTGTCTTTGAGTCCCCTTGCTGGCTTGTTCTCACTTGATTCTGGTCTCCAAGATGTGAGAGCAGAGCCTGTGCCCTTTTCCTCTCTCTGCTTCCTGTTGACGTGCCCTGAGATCTGCAGATCCCCGCCTCACAAAGACTGAACCTGGAATCTCCCCAAACTGTGAGCAAATAAATGTCCCTTCCTCTACGCTGTGTGATCAGTCTTTTTGGGTGATTGTAGTGAGAATGTTGACTGAGACTGAGGGTGATGAGATCTCTGATGGCATTGTTCTAGGAAGACATGAATGTGGTTCTCATGGGACCCTGGTTAGTTCCCAAGGGATTTTTTTTTTTTTATGAAAAGAATAAGCCTGGCCCTGGAATCACTCTTTCTTCCTGTCTTCTGTGCAATTACTCTCTCTTTCTTGCACAGTTCTCCCCTGATACAATCTGCCATGTTGTGACACAGCCAGAAGTCCCTCAGCAGAACTGAGGAGATGCCAGCACCATGCTCTTGGAGCTCCAAAATTGCGAGCTAAACAAAGCTCTTTTCTTTATATATTACCTAGACTCAGATATTTGTTATAGCAATGGAAAACAAACTGAGACACTATTCATGATCATAGTATGATTATCCACTTATTTGGATTTTTTAAGTTCCTTAATAAATACACATCACATACTTCTTATATTGGGTATGCATTCCTACGGCAAATTAAAATACAAGAAATAAAGAGTAAAAATGAGACTGGGAGAAACTTCAAACACATGTGACTAAATTTGGATTTCCTAGTGTATAAAGAGCTCGCACAATTGATAATTAAAAATAGCAACAGCCTCAGAAGAAAATGGGCAAAAGTTACTATTGTAAAAGAGGGAATAGGACATATAATAAGGGTATAAAAAGATGTGCCACCCACCACCTCACAAGTAGACCCAAAATGAAACAAGATACTTTTTTTTTTTATTCTAATGAGACTTGCATAGAATCTCCACCCTCTGGCGCTGGTGAAGATGTGTGGGAACAGGAACCTCATACTAACAGTGGGAGCCTGAGTTGAAAAAGACAGAGCAGTGCGTACGAAGGGTCATGTGTTTTCTCTCATGGGTGGAAGCTAAAGAGAAAAGAGGAAACTAAAGGGACCTTAGATCAATGAGGAGAGAAACCAGGAGCATAGTGAGAGGGGATGACAGGAGGGGCTTGGGGAGGGGGAAAAAGGAGAACTAATGGAGGAAACCTTCCAAATGTTCAAAGGATGCTGTGTCTGTATATGAAGGTATGACTACTACCAATCCCACTAACATGGATGGGCTGGGGAGTGTTGTGGGATTGGGAGGGAAACCCGCCGAGTGCTACGTGCATGTATGTTTGTGTGACTTTGAACCCCATGATGATGTATAATTCCAGTGCACCAATAGTGTGTGCGCGTGTGTGTGTGTGTGTGTGTGTGTGTGTGTGTGTGTATGAAAAGCCTGCTTCTTCAAGTAGGGGAAGGAGACAAGAAGAGATATGGGTGTCCTGCACACTTCCTGGGCCAGAGGCCCTAGGGGAGAGAAATGGCAGAGACGATGAGAGAGAAGTACTAAACGTTTTCAGGGATGGAGTGAACAGAACCATCTCTGGGATTGTGGGAGGAGAGTGGTAGAGAATGAGGAATGAAGAGAGAAAAAACAAGAAAGGGGGGGGGGAGGGCGAGAGAACACAGGCCACTACTAAGCTCCATAAACAGTGGAGACCCAGAGGATCCATGAGCTCCTGCAGGGGGCTTATGAAGCCAGAACTTCCAGCTCTGCCCGTCGGGCAAGAGGATGCTATGGCCCAGGACCAATGGATAAAGCCCTCAAGATCAGGAAGAAGGATGAGGCCCTCCCTCTCCCTACAGGCATGACACGCCATAGGAAGGGGCAGGAGCTCTGCAGATGCCAGCAGAAGACAGGGCTGTGGCCAGAGCCAGCACCACTCTGCGCATGGTAAGCTGCACCCAGATGAGGCCCACAAACATGGGCATCTGGCATGGGCTCAGCTCCAGGACAGCTCCAGGATTCCTGGACTGTAAAGGTTTGGATTTAGAATGCCCTCCCACCCCCTGCCCTCACGGAAAACAAGGTGGCAATGTAGGAAGCAGGGCTTGGCTACTAAGGAGGGGTCCCTGGGGTGTGGCCTTGGGGTTGTACATCCTTCCTCTTCCCCTTGCTCTCTCTCTGCTTCTGGTGTACACGATGATATGAGAGCAGAGTTTTGTGCGCTCTCTCTCTCTGTGTCTCTCTGTCTCTCTCTCTCTCTCTGTGTCTCTCTCTCTCTGTCTCTCTGTGTCTCTCTGTCTCTCTCTCTCTCTGTGTGTCTGTCTCTCTCTCTCTGTCTCTCTCTCTCTCTCTCTCTCTCTCTCTCTCTCTCTCTCTTAGCTTCAGACACTGGCATCACATGGAGGGAACCCCCAAATCTCCAACAACTGTGAACAAATCTTCCTTCCTCTAAGTTGTGCGGTCATTCATTTTTGATTATAGCAGCAAGACATGGACACACCTGAAAGCACCCCCTTTGCTCCCAGGAGCACTTCAGCTGTCCAACAGGCCCTATGGTCAGGGTGCCCGGGGAGGCAGGAGCTTGGAGGGGCTGAGCATTCTCCACAGGAGGGTCTGCAGCCACAGAGCGCAGGACAGCGCTGACTGTAAGATTAAACTGGAGCCTCTCTCTCCCTCCGGCCCTGGAGATAGAGGAGGGAGAGACACAGAAGCCACACTGACCCTGGAAGGCCAGACCTCCATTGTGGCCACATCTGTGTGCTGGGCTTCTGCATGTGGCCAGCCACTCATGAAATGCTGCACAGCTGCCCCCAAAATGTGGGAGATTTTCTGAGTGTATACATGTGTTATGAATTGGGCTTAGAATGTCCCCCCACCAAAAAAACAAAAAAACAAAAATAAAAAACAAAAAAGGTCACACGTTGAAAGCACGGTCCCCGATGCAGGAAGGTTCAGAGGTGGGGATGGCTGGAGGTGGGTCCCTGGGAGACAGCCTTGGGGACCACATGTGCCCCTAGGCTCCTCCTCCTGCTCTATTTGCCTCCATTGTGCCCCGCACCATCCTGCCTGGGAGCCAGCTGATTAAGGAGTCACCTCTGAAGGCTCTCAGCTGTGAACTCAATAAATCTTTCTTCCTTTACATTGTACTTGTCTGGCATTTTGTTCACAGTGGTGAAAAGGCTGACTAAAAGTGTGTGTGTGTGTGTGTGTGTGTGTGTGTGTGTGTGTGTGCATATATATATATGTACACACGTTATAAACATGCTTATGTGTGTATGTCTCTAAAAATATGTCCATGATTTGTTGTTAATTAAAGGAAACAAATTGCAGAGGAATCTACCACCTAAACTCTATGATAAGATGAAACAAAATGAAGCCCTATAAATAGATTTGTATGAGTATAGAAAGCTATACGGAAGGTTAAAACTGAAAGATGGAACCAAGCTGAGAAAAGCAGACTACAAACAGAGTCATGAGTTGCCGGGAATATGTACTGATTTTATAATAAACAAAGAAATAAAATAATTTAAAAACATTTTTAATTCTTGATTTATGCTATCAGTCACAAGACTGAGTGATAGGATTCTAACTACCAGGTACTTTCTTTGTTCTTTGATGTGTTTTCTAAATTTTCCCCAATAGTCATATATCATTTTTATTATAGTTGTATACCATTTTGATAGTTGGGAAAGCATAGATATTAAACACAGTGGCATGAGAGCATTGAAATGCATTTGTTATGCATCACACAAGAGGCTTTCCTTAGCTAGGCCAGGAGAATCCAGCTGAATGAACAGTAAACAGGATCCACCTGCACGTATGCCTTAAGTATTTGTCTTAATGATAACACCTACCACAGGACTGCCAGGACTTGGATTGTATCCAGTTGTATGGATATGGGAATCCACATCTGAGCATTTTCATGAACCAGATTCTTGCCCACAGCAGAGCAGGCCTTCCCTCCCCACTGTCCATCACTTCCATGGAGTGGTCTCCAGTGCACACTCATACAGAGGTATACAGTCGGTAGAGCAAGACCTCAGGGACAGGGGACTGGAGGGAGGCACAGAGGACACAACCAACCACTTGGAGGAGAAAAGGAAAGGAGGGTCTGCCCAAGTGTGTGGCTTGCAGACCTAGGATGCTTCGCTGTTCTGGGAGATAAAGCTGTAGAAAACCACAAGTGCTGCTTCTATGCACAGAGAAGGGAGAAATAGGGGGCCAGACAATAGTAGTAGGAGACTTCAGTTCTCTACTGTCAGCAATGGATGGATCATCTAGACAGAATCAGAAAGGAGCAAACAAACTCGAAGAGCACTCTCAATGAAACGGATCTAAAAGACATACGCAGAACATCCTACGTACAGCGGAAGAGGGTGCCTCCTTCTCACGCCCACAGGAGCTTTCTCCTGGACAGACTGCAGGCTGGGTCACAAAATGCGCGTAACAAATCCAGCGAGATTGAAATCACATCAAGCATTTTTTCCCAAACACAATGAAATAAAACTGTCAGTCAGTAACAAGAGGACAATGGGAAAACTCACCAATACATAAAATATAAACAATGTAGTCTTAAAGAGCTATTGGGTCAAAGAAGGTAACAAAAGGGAAATTAGAAAATATCTTGAGGCAAATGGAAATGAAAATATACAAGATGCAGAAGAAAATTTTCTAAGAGGATTTTTTTTTGTTAGAAATAAGCAACTACATTTACAAAAAAGGAAGAAAAATCTCAATAAACAAGCTATCTTTATACCTCAAGGACCTACAGAAAGAACAAACAAAGCCCAAATTTAGCAGAAGGAAATAATATATATTAGAACAGAAATAAATGAAATAGAAACTAGAAAAAAATAGAGAAAATTAATGAAACTAAAAGTTTGTTGTTTGAAAAGATAAAATTGATACACTGTTATCTAGTCTAAGAAGAAAAGAAGATTAAAATGAATATGATCAGAAGTGGAAGAGGAGACATTATAACTAATGGCATGAGAACAGAAAGGATCATAAAATAGTATTTTGAACAACTGCATGTTAATAAATTGAACAACCTAGAAGAAATGAATTCCTAGAAATATATAACCTACTGAGATAAATTCAAGATGAAATGAAAGCTTGAATAGGCCAATAACAAATATGAAGATTGACTGAGTAATCAAAAGCCTCCCATAAGTGAAAAAAAAAAAAAAACAACAACAAAAAATCAACCCAGGACCAGATGGTGAGTCCTACCAAACATTTAAAGAATTAAACTCTTCAACAAAATAGAGGTGCATTTTCAAATTTGCTTTATGGGGTGTCCCTCACACTGACATCAAAACCAGACAAAGATACCACAAGAAAAGAAAAGTACAGATCAACATACCTGATGAACATGGAACATCACCAAGAAAATATCAGTGAAGCATAAATAATAGTAATCAAAAGGATTACACACCATTACCAAGTGGCATTTATCTCTAGGATGCAAGGATGGTTCAACATATGCAAATCATTCAGCATGACACATCACATTAACAGAATGAAAAAAAAAATACACAGAAAAATCAGTTGCCAAAATCTCAACAACTTTTCATGATGAAAGCACCAATAAATTAGATGTTGAAGGAACTTAACTTGACAAATTAAAGGCCATTTATGAAAAGCTCTATTTAACAGCATACCCAGTGGTTAGAAGCTGAACAATTTCCTCTAAGTTCCAAGATAAGGTGCTTACTTATTTCATTTCTGTTCAAACATAATACTAGGAGTCCTAGCCAGTGCAATTATGCAATAAAAAGGTGGAAGCCATCCAAACTGGAAAGAAAGAAGGAAAATTACATCCACATATGACATGATCTTATATGTAGAAAAATCTCAAAGAAAAAAAAACCATTACAAATAATAAATGAATGTCATAAAGTTACAGCATACAAAATCAACATACGAAAGTCAGTTGCATTTCTATACACAAACAAAAAGAAAAATAATAAAATCCCATTTACAGTAGCACCAGAAGGAATAAAATATCAATTAAACTTAACCAAGGAGATAAAATATTTGAACACTGAAAACTATACAACATGGAAGAAAGAAATCGAGGTCATAAATGAATGAAAAGATACCTAGTAGTCATGAATTTAAAGAGTTATGATGTGTTAGGTGTCCGTACTGCTCAAAGTGATCTACAGATTCAATATAATCTCTGTCAAAAACCACAATGGTATTTTTATAAAAATATAAGAACAGTCCTAAAAATTGTATGGGATTTCAAAATACCCTGAGTGGCCAAGGTAATTTTGAGAAAGAAAAATAAAGCTGGAGGCATCAATACTTTTTCATTTCAAAGTATATTACAGAGCAAGAGTAATTAAAACCATATAGGGTTGGCATAAAAACCAGACATACAGGCCAATGGAGTGGATGGAAAGCCGAGAAAGCAAGCCAGACATGTACAAGCAACAGATCCTCTGCAAAAGTGCACAAAATCCCAGTGGGAAAAGGTAGTCTCTTCAATAACCAGTGCTGGGGAAATAGATATTCACATGAAAAAGAAAGAAAATGAACCCTAATATTACATCATATGCTAATACCAACTCAAAGTTGATCAAGGAATTAAACCCAAGACCTGAAACTGTAAAACTTCTAGAAGAAAACGTATGTGAAAAGCGTACTGATTTCTTAGATATGATCCCGAAACACAGGCAGTGAATCCAAAACTAGACAAGCAGGAATATGTTAAGCTAAAAAGCATCTGGACAACAAAGGAAATTATCAATGGGATGAAAAGGCAGCCTACAGAATGGCAGAAAATATTTGCAAACCATCATCTGTTAAGGGGTTAGCCTCCAAAATATATAAGGAACATACACAACCCATTAGCAAAAGACAAAACAAAACCCAAAACAAATCTGCTTAAAACTAAGCAGAACTTAGAGATATAAGGCTGGTTCAGTATTTTAAAAAATTATTGCCACAATGTACTTTTAACTGGTTAAAGAATTGAAGATACATGACTATATAATTCATGATAAAAGAAATTTCAGAATGCTAGAGACAGAAGGTAATTTTCTTACCTTGATACAGAAATTCAACAGCTAATAGCATAATTAATGATGAAAGACCTAATTCCTCCCCTTGTAATTGGGCAAAGGCATGGGTGTCCATTCCCACCACTTTTACTTAACATGATACTGGAAGTTCTGGCCCAAGCAATAAGCAAAAAAGGCAGGAAAAGGAAATAAAAGGCATATGCATTGGAAAGGAAGAAATAAAACCATTCCTGTGTTTGTAGATGCCATGATAATCTACATAGGCCATCCCAAAGAATCTACGAAAGATTCCCGGGACTCACAGGCTAGTTGAGCAAGTTCATAGATGCAAGACCAGTGCATAAAAATAAACTGTTTCTATACACTGGTACTGAACACAGTGTTACTATAATTATATAGTAAACAAATGAAATACTTAGTTATAACTCTAAAAAAATACAGGACATGTGTTAAACACTGATGAACCAAATAAAGGAAGATTGAAGTCAGTTTTCTCACACTGTATTCATGAAACAGAGGACTCAGTAAAGTTCTCGGTTCTCCCTAAATGACTTATAGGCTTACCACCATTCAAATAAAAATCTCAGCAAGCCGGGCGTGGTGGCGCACGCTTGTAATCCCAGCATTCGGGAGGCTGAGACCAGAGGATCCGGGTTCGCGGCCAGCCTCAGCTACCTAGTGAGGCACTCCGCAACTTAGTGAGACTCGGTTTCAAAATAAAGAATAAAAAATAGGGCTGGGGGTATATCTCGGAGGTAGAATGCCCCTGAGTTCAATCCCCAGTACC
>PVLC010004697.1:67532-82937 GCA_004027655.1 Graphiurus murinus | reverse complement strand
TTGTTAAAGAGGCTATCCTTTTTCCAGCGTATATTTTTGGCTCCTTTGTCAAAAATCAGTTGACTGAAAGTCTGTGGGTCTGTTTCTGAGTCTTCTATTCTGCTCCATTGGTCTATGTATCTATTTTTGTGCCAATACCATGCTGTTTTTATTACTGTGGCTTTGTAGTAAAGTTTAAAGTCAGGTATTGTGATGCCTCATGATTTTTATTGCTAAGAACTACTTTGGCTATCCTGGGCTTTTTGTTTTTCCAGATGAATTTAAGGACTGATTTTTCTATGTCTGTGAGGAGCGTATATTAAAGAAATCATCACTTCCAATCTATTAATAGTAAAGACAAGACAACGGCATTACAAGAGTACTAGCCTATCAGAGTGGAAGAACTCACCATCTTGAACAGCTAAACCCATTGATTGGATCCATAGGTTAAAACATGTTTCTTACATTCTCAGTCACAGGAATTCAAATGTTAACTCAAACCAAGAGGCATCTTTGGTGATATCACCAAATAGTATTGCAAAGATGAGTTTGTTGGAAACAACCTTATTTTATATTCTATTGTGATGGGAAAAAAAAAAAAAAGATTGATATTTGCTTCTGAGAGGATTACTACATCAACTAGTCCTATGATTAGTATATTATGCTGTTTTGAATTTCTTTACCAGAGAAGAAAAACATATAGGAAGGAGAGAGAGAGAGAGAGAGAGAGAGAGAGAGAGAGAGAGAGAGAGAGAGAGAGAGAGAGAAACTTTTTATTGCTACAGCTAAGCTTTTAGCTCAATGTAGCTGCATAAGCACAATAGCAGAGAGGAAAATACTCTGAGTGATTCTTAGATAGTTATTATACAGAATGACCCCCATGTCAGGTCAGTGCAAATAAGGAAAAGCTTGGCTAGTCTTAACCTAGAAAGCTATAAAATATGTCGAATGGATGCCTCTCAAGTGTGCGATAAAAATGCATCTTCACTGCCGCTAGCAATATTGTCCCTGACCTCAAAGCATTATTGAAGAGAGACCCATTGAATGTTTTAATTTCCACATAAACTGCTGATCATGATGGTTCAGACATGCCAGATGGCAGCAGGAGTGATAAATGATGTTGATGCCTCAGGAGAAATGAGCTACTAAAATTATATTCGGCTGCAATTTTAAACCATACAATATAATTAAAAGTGTTATTCCATAGCAAAGTGTTATACCTCTTTATTCAACCGAGTGTTGGATGAAGAGACTATTGTGTTCATTTGTTTTGTGGAAGGTATTCTTTTCTATTCCTTTGATATCACTCTAATGAGTTCAGAGGGTAGGGAGGAGCTCACGTGGAAAATTTCAAGCACACCTCCACAGAGGCTGGAGTTGGGAACAGAGAACGGAGGACCAACCAGACACAAATGTATTCTCATTTAAATGTAATACAAAGGTCAATTATAACAAGACCATTGAATATATCAAGAAACCTATGAAATGTGTTGAGATAGCTTTGCTCTGAATTAGTATTGTGAGGCTATGATGTTCACATTATTTGAAGATCCTGTTTGCTCTGAGGAAAGATTCTATCTTACAAGTAAATCCTCATTTTAAAATTAATAATATAAGGCACTGTGTATATTTGATTTTGCTTTGATGGAGGCATCTATTCAAAAGCATGAAGTGGTTGGATCTGCCATTCTTTAGTTCCCCATTCAACATACGAATATAAAATGGACTTAACTTCTTTCTCCAATTCCTCTCAGACCACTCTCCTATCCTCACCATAGGAGAATATAGTAATATATAAGATAAGATAACATAATATGCTATAAGTAGTACCTCTAGCTGGGTACTCTTAGTGACTACACTGGTCATCTGTCCATGCTGCCAACCCTGTGTTGCTTTCCTCAGAGAATTAGAGCAGTGTAACAGCTTATGTGAATTTATCTTTTTTAAAAAATTTTTTGTGGTATTGGGGTTTGAACTCAGGGGCATTCTACCTCCTAGATACACACGCACCCTTTTTTATAATTTTGTTTGGAAATCAAGTCTCACTAGGCTGCTGAAAGCCTCACTACATTGCTGAGGCTGTCCTTGAACTTGTGATCCTTCTGTCTTAGACTCTCAAGTGCTGGGATTACAGGTGTGCGCTGCCACTCCCAGATGAATTTATCATATTTTAAAACTTTTACCACACCATGTAGTTTTATTAGCCTCAAGTTTGCATTTTAGTAAAAATAAAGATTACAGGCTTTAAAATATCATTTGTATATGTTTGCTATTCAGCAAAACCAAATTTTCAGGCTACTTGAGAAAAATTACTTTCATTCATAGAGCAGATATTGATAGACCTATACCTCAGACATTTTTAAGGGGAATGGCAATAATGTTAATTAACATTTAATCTGTATTAAATATTGAAGCTCACGATCTGACCTAACACTGTGGTTTGATTCTATTTAGGTAATTAGTAAGATATCCTAAGCACGGTAGTTCTAAAAATGAAAACAGTAAGAGCACACAGATAATAAATCATCTTAAGAATGACAAAGTCTTCAGTTTGTTCATTCTTGAAGCCCTTCTGGTTCCTCAGGATGTGACTGAAGTGTGTGTGTGTGTGTGTGTGTGTGTGTGTGTGTGTGTGTGTGTGTCTTACTGGGGATTGAACCTAGGGATATTCTACCTCTGAAATACACCCCCAGCCCTATTTTATTTTGAAGCAAGGTCTTGCTAAGTTGCTGAGGCTGGCCTTGAACCCGCAATCCTCTTGTTTCAGTATTCCAAGTACTGGGAATACAGGTGTGTGCTGTCTCTCCCAGCTTGTGACTGAATCATAATACACATCCTAAGAAGGATAAATCATATTTCAAATGGCAATTCCTCCGGTTGGTGATACTCACCTTCCCCGTACCACCACCTCGCTGATATGAATCCTGTGAATGAACAATTCAGTGAAACCAAAATGCAGCCAATAGTTATCTCAGATTCAAATGATCAAGTCCAAAGAAATGTCAGTTAAGCCTTGGAAAAAGCACTTGGAACTGCTGAGATAACATAGAACTCCCTCAACTGGAGACCAGTTTACCTGAAGACCTGACAAGCCTTAACACAGTATGGTAGAGTGTTTTGAGCATCGGTGCATGGAGTGCTGAACTACTAGCGGGGCCCAGGTTGCACACATGTGTAAGCAGACAGTAAAAAAATACATAGAGGAAGGTATAGTATTAACTTCAATTATAAAATATCTGCCCTCAAAGCAAAAACTCATTTAGTCAATTGAAAATTAAAATAGTTCCTAAACTCACAAGTTAAATGAAAATATGCCAACTCTTCCTTACTCTTTCTCTGATGATGCACAGATAGGTAGATTCTGTAGCCTGGCCATTGTGAATCATTTTGCAATGAGCATGAACATGCAGAGTTCAATATACTATTTTCAGATCGACTGTATAACACAGAAGTGGGGTTATTCGATTGTATGGACACAATTTAGCAGGGCATGATGGCACACGCTTGTAATCTCAGTACTTGGGGAGGCTGACACAGAAGGATCACAGGTTCTTAGCCAGCCTCAGTTACTTAGTGAGCCCTGTGCAACTTAGTGAGACCCTTTTCAAAATAAGGACTAAAAAATAGGTCTGGGGGTGTAGCTTGGAGGTAGAATACCCCTGGGTTCAATCCTTAGTACTACAAAATATATATATATATATATATATATATATATATATATAAAATAAAAAGAATAAAGAAAAAAAAAGAAAAAGAAAATAAGAATACAATTCTCCTAAGACATATATACAATTTGAGAAAACATTAACCATTTTTACTCCCAGAATCAGATATTTGGAGCTATATAACTATACAAAGATATTAAATTGCAGAAAATATGCATATTATTAATTCAGATTAGAGGTGGTTTTAAAATTTGAAGATTGCACTTGTACCTCTTGAGTAATGAAATAGGTTTGTTATGGTTCTTTAAGAGCAGAATATTTTATTTTTTGAATCACAGTATTTTAACACCAGTATAAGAAGAAAATTATACTTGAATTTCTTTTAACAACCCTGAAGTGAATTGCCTATTGCTTCCATTTTCAACATTTTAGCATTTTAAATGAGAAAATATCTCAGACTTTGAATCACATGCAAAGGTTTTCCTCAAAATACATGGATGAAATTGTCTTGAATAGAGACCAACAATTGATCTATCCCTTAATACTAGCTTCTCTTTTCCCACACCATCATGAAAAAATTTATTTAAAACAACATAGAATTATTAAATATCACAACATCTGTAGGACACAGCAAGCATCCCTCACACTGACTCTGTCATGCTTCCTTTCATTTTTATTTTTGTAACTTCCTGCACAGTCCACCTCTCAAAAATACTCTTATAAGTCCAAATGTGGAATTACCCATCTCATTCTTCTAGATAGCATGAAATATTAATTACATTAATATTACTTAAGGATATTAATATCACTTGAGTAAATAGTCTTTTATAATACTTTTTATATAAAAGTTTTATAATATTTTTCTTATTTTATTGATGGATAATAATTATACAGAATAATGGATTTAATTGTGGTGTATACATACAGCACATAACATATTTTGATTAATTTCAGTCCTCCCCCTTTGCCATTTCCTCCCCCAAATCCCTGCTGGTCTCCCTTCTATTTTTATAAGATCCTTTTTTTTTTCTCTCTAGCTTCAATGCCTGAGAGACAATAGGACAAAATGACCCTTGACCTTGTGTGTGTGTGTGTGTGTGTGTGTGTGTGTTACTAGGAATTGAACCCAGAGGCCTTCTAACTCTGAGCTACACCTCCAGCCTTTTTTTATTTTTTGTTTTGAAACAGCACCTTGCTAGGTTCCTCAGTCTGGCCTTGAACCTTGGATTCTCCTGTCTCAGCCTTCCAAATACTGAGCTTACAGGCTTGTACCACGACTCTCTGATCCTTGACTTTCTGAATATGGCTTATTTTACTGAAAATGAAGCTCTCCAATTCTATCTATTTTTTCTACAAATGACATAATTTCATTCTTTTCATTAGTAGTAGGCATATTTCTATGTGTTTGAGATTTATTGCTTATTTCAAGGATGATTTCTTTATCTCATTCATTTTATAGCATTCAAAACTCTCTAATGTATCAAGATGCCAGCATTTTTATGTTTCTTCCTTCCATACTTTCAACATAAGTGGTATGAGTTGATTGCTACAATTGGTAGCATTTTTGGTTAAGTCATAATTTTTAAAAGTAAGAAGCTACCGTACTTTTTGAGATCCTTATTTTCTTTCCAAATATCATGATGATTTTTAATCCTCTTATTGTGGAAAAATAAGTATGCACAGCTCTCACGTCTGCACAATTTAGAAAAGTCATTAACAGCTTATTTGGTTGGAAACTATCTTTATATGATTGCTTTTATAATGTGCCTTTTAAAAGATACAGATAGCTCCTCCCTACAAGACAGAGGGTAGATTTGTTTAAGATTGCTAATGTCATATTGCTCTCTGAGGAATAGTTTGGGCTGGCCTGCTGCCCCCTTGAAGGATTGAATATTTTCTAAGCTCAAGGTTCCTCTGCTATGACGCAGACGCATTGGGCACAGGATGCTTTGGGGCCCACCTGCATTATCTCGTGGGACCTAGAAAGCAAGAAGTACTGTTTTGAGTATGAAATTTATGCTGCTTTTTGTGTCATTAGTGACTTAATCCTTTTTTGATGATCCAGGAATGTCTTAGGTTCTAGCAGCATTTATAAAACTGAGTCAGACTAACAAGTTAACTTACAAGCAGGAAAAATCTCAGATCTCTAAAATTCCTTCCACTTCTACCATTCTACTAGTTTCTAAGACAATGTTAAGTTCAAAACATAATATACAAGATGGAGGACATGGTGCATAAGTAGAAAGTAAAAATTAGTAAATTAATGATTTGTAATGAGAAGAACACAGTTTGATAATACATTGTTAAGGAAGGTATTTCGCAATATCAAATCCCAGCATTTCATTAGGCAGATAAGTATATTCAAAACTAGAGAAGATGTAGATCATGACAGTTTCATAAGCATGTAAAATAAACAACTTGCCTGATTTTTAGTCTGAGGCTAAGATTATATCATTGAAATATAGGCTTTTTGTTGAAGAGTTTTGATGATCACAATTGTTTGCTAGTCCTTTGACTTAGAGGAGTCTAATTTTTTTTGTCTCAATCTGGGATGGTATTGGACTTGCTTAAGCTAGAGGATGTGGCTGTACGTTTATGAAACTTCCAAGGGTAGGTCAAAAGAAGTCTTTAATCCTCGTTCTTGATATATTGGAATTCTTGCTCAAGGAACCCTATTTGCCATCAAAGGTAGGTGATTACCTTACTGGAACAATTTTGTGTAGATGCCTGAAAATACAAAGAAAGCTGAGCCCCAACTTCCAGCTAGTACTGCCAAGGCACCAGAGGAATAAATGAAACTGTGTGTACTACCCAAATTAGCTCAAGTCATCATGAAGGGATCTCAGTCAACATCATAATTTTTTTTTTCAACCTGGGACCTTATGCATTTATACAACTTCTCAACCACTGAGGCACATCTGTAGCCCAAACCATGATATTCTGAATATCTACCATTGGAACTAAATACATGCATCCCACTTCCTAATCCACAGCATCATAGGATGTGACTTTGGTAATGTAGTAGATTTTTATCAATTTTTGAAAGTTAAGGTAACTTTTGATTCCTAGGAGATAAAGTATTATCATTTTATCTATTGATAAACTTATATTGCTAATTTTGGGGGGGCCTTGTAAATATGTGTTCACTAAGATTATTGATCAATAATTTATTTGCTTGTAAAGTTCTTGTCAAGACTTATAATAACTAAAATAAAACATATTGAGAACCATTTTCTTGTTTTAATTACACCACTAGTGTAAACTTAGGATTACTTATTTCTTAAATATTTAGTAATATTCACTAGGAAAGTCTCTGAGTATGGAGTTTTCCTTATGGAAATGTTTCTATTTGTGTAATCAATTTCTTTTTCAAATAGAGTGGTACTATGCTACCTTAGAATATGTAGAGCTGTTTAATGAATGATTCAGTAATTACAGATATCATAGTTACAAAATAGTGATTCTACAAAAAAACATTTATAAACTGTTGGTTATTTTTCTGAACTAGGCTGAAAGATACAAGAAACAATTGATAAATTGGGCACACATCTGTAATCCCAGTATTTGGGAGACTGAGACTGGAGGACTGCGGGTTCAAAGTCAGTCTCAGCAAGACCCTGTGTTTTTGTTTTTTGCAGTATGGGGGATGGAACCCAGGGGCATTCTACCTCTGAGCTACATCCCCAGCCCTATTTTTTATTCTTTATTTTTGAAACAGGGTCTCACTGATTTGCAGAGGGCCTTACAGGTTGCTGAGACTGATCAAGAACCTGAAATCCTCCTGTCTCAGCCTCCCAAGTACTGGGATTACAAGCATGCACCACCATGCCCCGGTTAGCAAGACCCAGTTTTAAAATTTTTTTTAAAAGGCTGAGGTGTAGCTTGAAAGTAGAATGCTCTGGCTTCAATATCTAGTATTAAAGAAAAGGAAAGAAAAAAGAATACATTTTACAGTATGAAAATAAAACATTTGTATGACAAACTAATTTTTATTTCAAAATTATGCTGGTTAGTAATTATTTTTCAGTGTTTTAAAAAAAGAAAATGGATACAATTTTTCTTTATCTTGCAATTCAGTAAGTTAAATGTTATTGATCACTTTGTTGCAACTATATAGACTGGACTGAATTTTTTTTGTTTGTTTTTTGCAGTACTGGGGGTTGAACTCAGGGGCATTCTACCTCCAAGCTACACCCCCAGCCCTATTTTTTATTCTTTATTTTGAAACCCGGTTTCGCTAAGTTGTGGAGTGCCTCACGAGGTAGCTGAGGCTGGCCTCGAACCTGGATCCTCCGGTCTCAGCCTCCCGAATGCTAGGATTACAAGTGTGCGCCACCACACCCGGCAGACTGAAGTATTTACATCAATCAATTTAAGTGTCAATTATTTAATACATATGGTTTTGTGAGCAATGGCACCTACTTATTAAAATTTCTCATGAAACATTACCACAATTGGTCCAGTTCTTCAAACTCCCCACGTGCTGTTATTTATTGTCACAATCTTATTATGTCCACTTTATTTTATTCTAAAATTCAGGCAAATACGATGTTGTGACTTAATAAAAATAAATTGCAATCAATTTTATTTTGGGGAGATTTTCTACAAAGAAATGTATATCACAATTTCAGGAAGAAAATTGTTTTGATTTCCTAATGTGAATTGAGTGCTATTCTATCAGTTCAATATATATCAGTAATTAATTCCTGGTTTTAATGATAATATTTTTAATATTCATTCCCAAACACATGTAACAAAATTTTATTTCAACAAATCTTTTCAAATGCTCTGAAATAGTGCTTAAAATATATATTATTCTTTTTCATTTTGCATTACATATTTAATTTAAACAGGCAAATACTTTGTACATATTGCATATACACATCATATATTCGTATTGTTTTTATATTTTTGTTCATTATAGAGAAATTTTAACATGTGAACATAAAACAAACATTTAACAAAATTACCCTGATGTTTTCTGAGAGTATTTTTAATTCCTGTGTTATTCGTTAAAAGGACTGATTCTATGCAAACATTAAAAACATTTTAATAAACGTAGATAATAACATCTTTTCCTTCCAGAAAATGAGTATCAAATATATTCAATAATTAAAGTAATTCTGTTCTGCTCTGCATTAATACAGCTCCTGTTACACATTAGTGCATCTATTCTTAAAATTCCCACCAGAGCACCACATACAGATTTTTTTCCCTCCATGTGTAACATTTCCTTGCCTTCGTTTATGATATGTCTGAATCCTACAAAGCTAAAGTTTTCTCTAAGGCAAGGAATACCAGGTCATCATCATATCCTCACTTGAAATACCTAGCTTAGCACAAAATGACATCTGATAATGTAAAATAAGAACTATTCTTCAATCAGCATAACCTTTAAACATTGTCAGACTAAACTTGAAAAAATCAAAGATTTTTAGAGAATTTTTTTTAACCTGTAGAATAAACCTTTGAAGGTACCTACATTTGAGCTTAAATTCTAGCTTCTCCAATCACTGATTCCATTACAGGGACATTTACATAGCTTGCTTCCCCATCTAGTAAAATGGGAATTAAAATGTCTAATTCATAATTGTGTTTTGAGAAATAGATATTGATTGTAAAGTGGAGCACCATGATTATGTGACATTGCAAATTAGTTGTAATAATATTTGTAATCATTATCATATGATGGATTTAATCTATAAGAAAGTATTGCTAATACTCAAAGAATAACCTAATATTAAGGAAAGTTGAGAACCAAATAATAATTTATAATTATATATATATATGAAAATGATTTTATATATATATATATATGAAAATGATGATATCTTCACTGGAGTGGAATCAGGTAACATTTGGGGACTACTTGACGTTATATAATGCAAACTGGGCTAAATGTTCCCATGTACCAACCTCTCCCAAACTCAATACAACCACTTACTCTTTTATTATTTTTAAATTTATTTCAAAAATTGAAATGTGGCATATATAAATAATTGTTCAAGTCATACAATTTATAAATGATGGTGCTATTACTTCTACCACAGTTTGTTTCTAAAGCATTTTTATCTTCAGATTCTATCATGTTTCTTCCTTACAGATGTTGGTCTTCTACAATTATATTAACATAACATTGATTGGGAAGACATTAATTAAATATTCCTGCCTTAGAGAATATGTTGGCTGCCCTTATTCTTATAGTACTAAGATATTATTTTCTGAGACAAGTTAAATGTTATACTTTTGGTACAATTTAAGTTGAACATTGCTATTGATAAGGAAATTGTGGTTGATAGAGATGACAGGACAATTTTATTTGAAGCTTATACTTAAGCCTTCATGAAACAAAATCTGTACAGAATAAAAGACTAATATTTGACAAGTGGATGGCATTTGAGCCACTAAAATGTATAAGTAAAAGTTATCACAAAAATTAAAATACATATTAATATCTTGAAGTTAAAAATAATTATTGTAATATTTTATATAAAATCTTAGAAATAATGTACCTATTTATAATGTATATCACTTATACTTGGGATGTATAGAAATGATTATTTTTCCATATTAATGAAAAAATAATTTAGGGTAATAAGAAATCACTTTTTGCACAAATATATCAGGCATCATTTTCAAATAGGAAGGAATTTACACAAGTAAAACAGCTAATATTTAATAAATATTTAGTTTATTGTCCTTCCAGCTGATAGATGGCTTTCTCCAAGTCTTTTTTTTTTATATTAGAGCTCATTCTTTAAGAAAAATCTATTTGTTCAAATGCTGAAAGACTAGAAATAGTCTTGCTGATAGCTCCATTGTATGTAAATAAAAACTCAAGTATTTTTTCAAAATGAATATACATTAGAGTTTAATATAGTAAAATAATTTAGTGGATATTTTAAGTCTTAGATGACTGATAAAATTAGAATTTCTTTATCTTGTCTTATTTTTAATATTATGTGTTAAAGTTTGTTCCCCCCTATTGTAATGGTAGTAGCTTCCAATTTATCAGTAAAATTAATTATTCTTCTTTAAAATAGTAAATCCTCTTGCTTCGTTAAACCTGGATGCTTCAATAGTCCTTCTTTCTTTATTTCTGAGATTTGAATACAAAGTAAATCCATATAAAATTAACTGATAATTTCAAATATAAGTGTGACTGCTTTGTGAAAAATTGATAAATTAGGTTCTGCACCTGAGATTCTGTGTGTGTGTGTGTGTGTATGTCTGTGTGTGTGTGTGTGTGTGTGTGTGTGTGTGTGTGTGTGTGTAGACTTATAGACTTATGACCCAATACAGTAGTCTCAGCTATTCTATAAATAAAATTATGATTAAGATTGTTTTTTTATAACAATGAGTAACTTGATCTATCTGAATGCAAACAGGAAGTTAATAGAGTTGAAAAGAACCTAAACTCATTTGTTTCATAGAGTCTTAGAACAATGTTTAGAGAAAATTAATATTCCACCATTGACATTAAAACATTTTAGGTCAAAATATTTTATCTAGCGTTTAAATGAAGACACTTCTTTTAAATAAGACTTATTCTTATAAATTTGATCTTGTATTTATTTCCATCCTTTTAATTTGAATGTAATATACAAATATTAGTTAAACTCTATTATATTTATTGTCATCCCTGTAGATATGTGAGTAGAAAATTTTTAAAAAACCATCTGATTAGCATAACTAAGATATCATTATTATAACTGCAAAATTCTAAACTATGCCCATCAATTGCATTTTTATTTAGCAAGTTTGTTCACTTACAATCCCTGGATATATTATACATCTCACTCCTCAAATAATTACATGTAAATGTGCTTCATATTTTGTGGACAAAATTGAAGACTTAGGATTGGAATTCTATTATCTGTTTAAGGTCAAATTTATGCACTTATATTTTTCTAAATCAACTTACAAGAATATGAGCATTCAGACTTTATTGATGAGTAAATTAAGACCCAAAGAAGTCAGATAAATGAGTACTTATAACTAATTTACAGAAATAAGAATTGAACTCACATATCTTGGAAAGTGGAGTTCCAAATCAATCTCATTCTATTGACTCATAGAATACAGGTCAAACCTATTGGTATGAATATTTGTAATTTGGAAAGTAGATTATTAGGCCTAATAGCTTTAGAAAAATCTTATATTTCCTAATATTTTTCTAAGTGATTATTGATTTCTTTAGCTTACTAAAAATAGGGTAAAAAATTAAAGACTTCTCTCTTTTCTGGGACGTGACATGCCTTCACATTTTAATAGCATTTAAAATCATTTAAAACAGAAATTCCAAATAAAAACTGCAGGGAAGGACCTAACCAGTGAGTGACAAAATATATCTTAGTGTTTCCTGAATTCATTTCATCTTTTGCATGAAGATCTTTTTGTTGTCTGAATGGTCTGAGGCCAATTCAGCTAAGATGGAATTTGAGAGTGCACACCTAGGTGATTACTGAAGACCTTCAGCTGGGTCCTGATTAACATGACCAAACATTTGCTATGTGTTGAATATACCTAATTTACTTAAGATAGAAACACATTTTTTTTTAAATTCTTTGCTCTATTATGATAAATCAAAAGTCATACAATGTAATGTATCTCAACAAGTTAAGTATAGAAGCAATGTTTTAACAAAATAAAGGTCATTGAAGACAAGCTCATAGTTAATATCATGTTGATAATTTGAATTTAAAAGATTTTCCTCAAGATCAGAAACAAGTCAAGGAGTTCACAGCTACTATTTCTGTTCTATTTAGTACTAAAAACCAGCCAGAGCAAATAGTTGACAGAAAGAAACAAAAGGCAACAAAACAGAAAAAAAGAAGTAAAGCTGTCTTAGTTGATGATATGATTTTATATAGAAAAAACATTAAAGACTCTATCAAAATTTTTAATAATTAAAACACATTCAGAAAAGTTTCAGGATACAAAAGTCAACATTAGAGAATCAGTAGCAGGCTAGGGCATGGTGGCACACACTTTTAATTCTAGTACTTGGGAGGATGAGACAAGAGGATCTGGGTTTGCGTCCAGCCTTGGCTACTTAGTGAGGCACTCCACAACTTAGTGAGACCCTGTTTCAAAATAGAGAATAAAAAATAGGACAGGGGGTGTAGCTCAGAGGTAGAATGTCCCTGAGTTCAATCCCCCATACCACAAGAAAAAAAAATCAGTAGCAGCTTTATGGATCAATAATGAACTATCTGAAAAAGAAATTTAAAAAATACTATTTATAATAATATCCAAAATATTACACTTAATATTAAATTTCTCCCAAACAGTGAAAGATCTATATACTGAAAAGTGTAACATACTAATGAAAGAAATGTAATAAGACATAGATAAATAGAAACATATTTGTGTTCACAGAATAGAAATGGCCAGTCATTAAAATGTCCATACAACCAAAGATAATCTTTGAAAGAGATTCGATGTAATCTCTCAAAATACCAATGTCATTCTTCACAGAAAAAGAAAAAACATATTAAGATTTGTATGAAACTATGAAAGATCCCAATTATAAAAAAGTAGTGTGTGTGTGTGTGTGTGTGTGTGTATGTGTTTGTGTGTATTACTGGGAATTGAACCCAGGGGTGTTCTACCACTGAGCTACCCTCCTATCTCTTTTTATTTTTCATTTTGAAACAGAAGTATCCCTAAGTTAGTGAGAGCTTGCCTTGAACCTATGATTCTCCTTCCTCAGATCAAGGAAGAGATTAAAAGAGATTAAAAGTGTATGCCACCTTTCTTGGATAGAAAAAGCAATATTATATAAAGAACAAAGTAGGAAGGCGGGTGTGGTGACGCACGCTTGTAATCCCAGCATTTGGGAGGCTGAGACTGGAGGATCCGGGTTTGCGGCCAGCCTCAGCTACCTAGTGAGGCACTCTGCAACTTAGTGAGATCCTGTTTCCAAATAAAAGAATTAAAAAAAAAAATAGGGCTAGGGATGTAGCTCTGAGGTAGAATGCCCCTGGATTCAATTCCCAGTACCGCGAAAAATAATAATAATAATAATAATAATAATAATAATAATAATAATAATAATGATGATGAAAGAACAAAATAGGAGGTATCATATTAACTGATTTTAAAACACATTACAATGTTATAATAAATCAAAACAGCATGGTACTAACATAAAAGCATATATATCACATTGATCAATGGAACAGGCCATATATAAACCATGCAGTTATGGGTAAGTAGTTTTTTGGTAAAGGTTCCAAGATCATACAATAGGGAAAGGACAATTTCTTTGTGGAAAAAAAAAATGGTGCTTAGTGCCAAGAAAACTGAATATCTCTATGCAGAAGAATAATATTGAACCATATATAAAGATCAACTTAAAATAGATTAAAAACTTAAAAGTAAGGCCTGACACTTTATAACTAATAGAAGAAAACATAGAGAAAAACCTCAAGGTTGGTCTGGGAGGATTTCTTGAGTATGACCCCTACTAAGAAATAATTAATAGACTGAAGAGACTACCATGGATTGAGAAAATATACTTGTAAACAAATATCATCTGATAAGGTACTAATATCCAAAATATATAAGAATTCAACAGCAAAAAAACCATAAAAACGGCTTAAAAAGATGGGCACAGGGTCCAGGCATGCCAATGTATGCCTGTAATCCCAAAACATACGAGGTTAAGACAGGAGGATCACAGGTTCCAGTTCAGCCTCAACAACTCAGTAAGGCCCTCAAAAACTTAGCAAGGCTCTCAGAAATGTAGTTAGACCCTGTTTCAAATAAAAAATAAAATGGAGTTGTTGGTATAGCTCAGAGATAGAATGCCCCTAGTCAATCACCTATAACACACAGACACACACACACACACACACACACACACACACACACACAATGGTCAAAGATCCTGAATAGAGCTCAGAGATAGAGTACCTCTGGATTCATTCCCCAGTATCACACAAAGGAGGCGGAGATGAAGGAGGAAGAAGAGAAAGAAATGTACTAGTACATGAAAAAATCATCAGAGAAATAAAAATTTAAAAAAAAAAACCACAGTGAGATATCACTTAACATCTGTTGGAATGACTTTTATGAAAAAGACAAAAGGTGACAAGTGCTACTGAGTGCATGGAGATAAAGGTATACTCGTCCAGTGCTGGTAGGAAGGTAAACTAGTCAGCCAGTATGGAAAACAGTATGGAGGCTGCTCAGAAAATTATCAAGATAATTACCATATCATCGAGCAATGCCATTTCTGGGTATGTATCTGAAGAAGTGGAATTCAGTATATTGAAGAGGTAACAGTACTCCCATGCTCACTGCAGAATTATTCACAATAACCAAGATATGGAAACAACCTAAGTGTTCATCAGTGGTTGAATGGATAATGAAAAAAAAATATGTATATATACACATATATGCATGTACAAAAACATATGTGTGTTTTATATATACACAAAAGTATACACGCCCCCAAAATAGACTACTGCTCATCCTTTTAAAAAACAGAAATTCTGGCCGGGCGTGGTGGCGCACGCTTGTAATCCCAGCATTCGGGAGGCTGAGACCGGAGGATCCGGGTTCACGGCCAGCCTCAGCTACCTAGTGAGGCACTCCGCAACTTAGTGAGACTCAGTTTCAAAATAAAGAATAAAAAATAGGGCTGGGGGTATAGCTCGGAGGTAGAACACCCCTGAGTTCAATCCCCAGCACCGCAAAAAAAAAAAAAAAAAAAAAAAAAAAAAAAAAAAAAAAAAAAAAAAAAAAAAAAAAA
>PVLC010004697.1:28229-67432 GCA_004027655.1 Graphiurus murinus | reverse complement strand
ATTTTATTTATATGTAAAGTCTCTAAAAAGTGGAGAGCACAGAAGTGGAGAGCACAGTGATGAGTAGCTGGAGCTGAGGTAGAGGGAGGTGGGTGTGCAAAGGGGAAACAGAGACATTATTGGTTAAAGGGTTCCAGTTTCAGAGAGGAGGAGGAATAAGGTTAGAGGAGGAATAAATTTAAATTATCTAAGGCCACATGTTAGTTATTGTTACTAATAGCATGTTTCAAAATTAATAGAAGAGTAGATTCTAAATGTCCTCATCATAAAGAAATTACATGTAACATAATAGATGTTACTTAATAAGATATAATCATTTTACAATTTATATATATATATATAATAGCATCACATTGTACCACATTTCCATGTATACTTATTATTTGTTAATGAAACCTCAAATTAAAATTTTAAAAATCATACAGTGTGGTACTAGTATAGCAAATTTTACCAGTATGCACACACACACACACACACACACACACACACACGCACACACAGAAACACACACACACAGAAACACACACACAAATTATCTTGATTACCTCTATAGATAAGTAGCATAACTGATAGTGTTTTGTCACTTTTCATATTTTTTACAGTAAACACTTATTAGTTTATTTATTCAGAAAATTTTAATGGCTGCTCTAAATATCATGTCAGTCACTGAAGAGAGAGGCTCCAGGTAGGAGATGGTATTTCAGATTAATCTTGAAGAATATTTATGATTTGCATATGAAAGAGAATGGAGGACATTACTAAACATAGATAAACTGCAGAAAATGCACACAAAAGAGAAAGCGCACATTGGTACAGATAAATATTTCATTATGATTAGTTACTGCAGTTGATCCTGTACACAAACCAAAGAACAAGACACAGCCATAATGCCATGTGGTTCACTAAATTTTTATCTATTTTAAAGCAGTTGAATAAGCTTCTTGTGGTAAACTTATAGTTAACCATTTATAAATAAGAAACCTAGAAACCTGGCTAATGTCAAAATTATTTATTTCCTTTCATATATATTTGACAAAATCAATAAAATAATACCAAAACAGTGATAGATTCCTATTCTTTATTCTATTATCAACAAACACACACAAATGTTAGATTTATTCAGAGCTCAATGTAATGTACCATCAGTATACTTTGTAGTTTTTCTTCAAATTACTTAGAACAAAGTTAATGAGATAATATTTATCTGATTGCTTAATGCTTTTTCTCCATGTAAGCATTAATTCCCTAGTTGGCCATGTTCTGTCATTGATATTTCATCACGGTATCATTTGAGCTTAGTATAGTGGCCAACATATCATGAGTGTGCAATAATTGCTGATTGACTGGATGAGGAATTGAAGTTCTCAGTTTTATATCCATGTAGAGATCTGCAATAGTAAGAGATGTGCTTATATTCAGCTACATCTCCATTCTTGGCACCCAGGTGAGCCTCAGCTGTTTTCTGATATCTTATTATCTGTCTGACTTAGTCATTAGAGTATTCTTGCCAACTTCAATCATTGAGACAATAGAATTCCTTTGCTGTGAATAGTTTAATCAAAAATTTGGTTGTTTGGTTTTCAAAATGCCAGGCCTTCCTTAATCTTTAATATTTGAACATTGCCTTGGGAAAAAAAAGACTAAATATTTTTTATCTATTTCCACTGAGTTGTGTTTATTCTATTCAAGTTTCCTTATGGGGGTTTCTCAGAAAAATATGTAACTAATTATTCTACATGAATCTACAGACAATGGATAGAACTACGTTGAAAGTACTATTAGAGAGAAGAGATTAATAAACTACTTGATAATATAAATAAAATAAGGCAACTATGGCAAAAAAGAAACCATCCCACTATTTGCGTTCATTTCTCATTACAGTTTCCCAGTTTCTTATAAAGATGCCTGTTTTCAAAATTACAGTATGGTTGCTATGGTGATATGCACTTTATAAATCATGTACAAAGGCTGTCTTCATTTCTACTGTGCCCTGAAATAATAAAGAAGATTATTAAAGTGGAGTCACAAGGGTCTGAAAAGGAGTCTGGTGAGAGCGGAATGACGAAGGCGTTAAACATTAAAAGCAAAATTTCAAAAGATTCCATGAAGATCTCATTAAGTATTTGTGGTAGCCTTGGGGTCATTCAATGATATTTTGGACAGCTTTCAGAGTCTTTCCTTCTAGATAAAATGTTGATGATTGATGATGAATTGTTCATTGATATTTGACAGTGCCGACAGTTTACCTGTGTGATTTGGGATTATTTTCTCTCACAAGAGATGAGTGGGTTAGAATCTCTGTGTTAGAATTTCAAACACGGCATATCCCCTGAGGGATTGAGTACTTTTCACATTTTCTTTCAATCTTCACCATTTTAGAGCCATACACAGTCCACTTTTATTTCTTTAAAAGTAAAAAAGAAATGACTCCGACTCTGCTTTACAGTAAAAATTACTCTGATTGACACAAGTTGGAGAAGAGCCACTCTGAGGAATTATACAACATGTCACCATTTCGAAAGTAATTTTCTTTTATACGCACATTTGTCTCAAGACTGTGTTTTTGTATTTTTTCACCATGTTCATTGGGAAAATAAGTTTCAGATGGCAGCTGTTAGAGCCATTCTACTGGGAAAGGCTGAAGAGTATTACAGAGAAGACCCTGGAAAAGTAATAGCAAGGGTGTCCTCTATCAAGAGTTTTCATCAGAGGAGCCCCTGTACAATTAAAATTACTTAAACTAGGACACAGACTCTCTTTCATTAGACATTTTAATTGGATGGTTCTGCTATGGCTTTATCTTCTATCACCTGTGAGCCACCTACTCTCTGGAGTAAGGGCTGCCAATGCCTTTGTAGAATCCAGCCGTATTGACCAAAATGTAAATTAAGTATCAGGAAGTTCAGAGTAAGAGAATTACTGCAAATCTAGGACTGACTCTTGTTTAAATTGACACTGTTAGCCGGGTGTGGTGGTGCACGTTTGTAATCCCAGTACTTGGAAGGCTGAGACTGGAGGATCCGGGTTTCTGACTAGCCTCAGCTACTTAGTGAGGCCCTGTTTACAAATAAAGAATAGAAAATAGGGCTGGGGTGTAGCTCAGAGGTAGAATGCCCCTGGGTTCCATTCCCGGTACAAGGAAGGAAGGAAAGAGGGAAGGAAGGAAGGAAGGAAGGAAGGAAGGAAGGAAGGAAGGAAGGAAGGAAGGAAGGGAGGGAGGGAGGGAGGGAGGGAGGGAGGGAGAAGAAGGAATTGACACTGTTGAGCAAGCAACACTTCTAGGATCCCAGGGGAGGTGTCCCACCATGAGGAGGATAGCAAATAGCATATCAATGCCCACCAAGATCAGCAGTCCCAGAAAGCCAGCCCACACCATGCTTTACAGTTATTGAAGTCACCAAGAAAGGCGACTCACTAAATATGATTATCCTTTGCTCCTGAAGAAAAGAGAAAAAAGTATCATCAGCTTTGATAGTGCGGTTCCCCATGGTCAGTGAATCATCTCTACACTTATCTCCCAACTTGTTCTGCAGGCAAAACACATATTTCCTCTATACTGGGAGTGATATAATGGGAGACCTGAGGCCCATTCTTAAATAGCCAAGCAAAGGTCTAAAGAATGCACACATGTGCTGGGCGTGGTGACACATGCTTGTAATCCCAGCATTTGGGAGGCTGAGACCAGAGGATCTGGGTTCTCAGCCAGCCTCAGCTACATAGTGAGGCCCTCTGCAACTTAGTGAGACCCTGTTTCAAAATAAGGAATAAAAAATAGGGCTGGGGGTATAGCTCAGAGGTTAAATGTCCCTGAGCCCCTGAGTTCAATCCCCAGTACCACCAAAAAAAAAAAAAAATGCACACATATGATTGATTTTTCCAACAAGCTACCACATGATCATCACTCAGCCAAAACAAAGATAACGCATATTACATCTGATACAACCATTGCCCAGCTCAAATGTACAGGTTGACCTGGGGCTCCTGAACAACTCTTACAGATATGGCTTGCATTCTGTGTCTTTCTTTACAATGGACACTAGGCGAACTAGACTCAGAAGAACGATTAGGCCTCCCTGAAGGATGGTCCTCACCTAGGAATCTAGATTATCTGAATTAAGCCAAGTAAATAATAAAAATGAGATCAGAGAGGACGTAAGGTATACAGGTGAAAACCATCCTGCTTGAGCTTGAATCATTTCCAGCTAGGTTTTTACCTTCCTCAAATTGCAAATGTACACACAAGAGGGGTTGCCAAATAGCACAAATACCACCCTGTTCGAGCAGAAGCAGCAGCAGCAGCAGCTCTTTGGGCTATTTGGTTGTCCATCACTGCCTTGACAAGTGAGTTCAGTGAGCACTCTTGGTCTTAAATGGCTTGAAGAAGGTCTGAGTGGTTGTGTACCTGCTAGGTCACTATAACGATTGTGTGGGAGAAGAGAGACTTTAGTCTGAGATAATAAATGGGGCATTATTTAAGTTTACCTCCTGTTAGCACAGCTGTGCTGATTCATTTCAGGATGCTTTGGGCACAGCAAAGGCTTCTGGAAGAGTAAGAAAAGATTAATGTCCCCACCCTCTATTTACTTCATAAACTTCCTGAGGCTGAAGATGCTTTTATCCAATAGCCAAGGGTGAGGATTTCCTGAGTACAATTACCCAGACTACCTGTCAGATTCTTGAGGCTTCAACTTCCACCGGGACACATTGCCCCTGTTGCAGGACCCAAATCTTTTGCCCTCGGTTGTTCAACCCAGGAAGGGAGGTCACAGCCTGAACATACTGACAAATCCTGTAATATCAGCACCTGAATTTAAGTCCTGCAGTTCAGGTCAGGAGTCCTGGGCACAACCAAAGTAACCTTAGTGTCTGTGGTGTCCCACAGGAAGGAGGTGCCCAGAGGTAATATTGCCTATAAATTTTAATTAGGAGACTAATAATGGCGCCGCTGAGAACTGGATCACACACTGCCCCTGGAGAATACATTTCAGAGGTGGAAAGAAAGAATCCTATGTATATTGAAATAGAAGTTTCACAAGGCATGGCCTAATCAGGCAACTGATCCTTCAGCCAGCCCAAATTCAGTATTTCTCAGTATATGTGACAATGCCATGTTTCCTTGCTGCATAGCTGTGTTAAATATCCAAATGGCTTCCGCTAGGTGGAAATGCTCTCTGGTAAATTGTGCTTTCTGATAGGCCTTAGTGTAGTCATGGTTCAAGCCACCCATTCCATCATTCTTTCACTTCACTCACCTGGGGTTCAGTCCTGTATCATGAGAGCATGCCTATTTCCATGTAGCTTGTGAAATGAATGTTGAATCCTGACCGGATTGGAATTATGCTAGATATCCATGCATGGAGTAGGTATTCCCTTTAAGTCACAATAGTGCTTTCATGTCTACATGGTGCAGAGGAATGGTGGTCCCATACTTGGAATATGTGTTCATGACTATTAAACACCATTGGAATCTATGAAATTATTAGTGTGATGTAGTCAACTTGTCATACTCAAATGGACTCTCTGTGCCCAGTTATTATGGTCCAGTCAGCCACACTGTATAGCCTGAGATGGTTGGCAGGAGTAATATTACTGAGGTGAATCTTTGGCTTCTGTTCCCTCCCCTCCCCCTAGAGCGAGTCCTTATGATTTGCCCCATTCTTGCAACTGACTAGATCTTCCATATCCCATTCTGTGGTGGACCCAAAGGGGAACTGTGGCAATTTGTTCAGGGTATGCTAGATCAGCTCATAAATTTAAGTGGTGTTTTGTTTTGGATAATTCTTTGCCATAATCATCAATGTGGGTGATAAGTAAATCTCCTTTTTATTTTGCGAGCAGTTGTCACAATCCTTGTACCAATAACATTGGATCCTTTAATATTCCAATTATTATTTTTTTTGTACTGGGGATTGAACTCAGGGACATTTTACCTCCGAGCTACACCCCCAGCCCTATTTTTTATTCTTTATTTTGAAACCGAGTCTCACTAAGTTGTGGAGTGCCTCACTAGGTAGCTGAGGCTGGCTGCGAACCCGGATCCTCTGATCTCAGCCTCCCGAATGCTGGGATTACAAGCGTGCTCCACCACGGCCAGCTAATATTTCAGTTATTCACAGTCATCAGACCACACTGCCACTCCATTGTCCATGATTCATGAGTCTATATATATGTAGCTGGGATTTGCTGGTGGAGTGGCCTGTTCAGACATCACTACTGCATAGAATTTTGCCCATTGGGCTGAACATCTCATCTGGTCTCAGACAAAATATGCCTATTATTGGAGTAGAGGGCTATAGTGGGCTTAGGAAACTCCATCAGCTTTGAGTTTGGAAGATCTATCCATGAACCAATGCATATTATCAGCTGAAACATCTTCAACTTAAGCCCATTTTGGTAAGGGAGAGGCAGAGATATTCCAAATGGGCCTTTTAGACTCCCAGCAAGGCACGAAGTTGGTTGAACCCTACCTGATCTAGCACTGGTCCAGCATGATTTTGGGTATGTGATCCCCATCTAATGATGGAGGTTTGTGGAGCCTGTCTAATGTTATTAGTGAAATTATAGTAGTCCACTATCAGCCTCTGGGCTCCTGCTTGTTGATTACTGTTTTGTTTTTTAAATGGGACTAAATGTGTTTGTTAAACTGCATCAGTGTGTTGTTATATAACACTCCTTCCTTTAGTAAGTTCCGTGTGTGTGTGTGTGTCTGTGTGTCTGTGTGTGTGTGTGTGTGTGTGTGTGTGTGTGTGTGTGTGGTACTGGGGATAGAACCCAGGGACCTTCTACCTCCAGGCTACACCCCCAGACCTATTTTATATTTTATTTGGAAACAGGGTCTCACTAAGTTGCAGAGGGCCTCACTAAGTTGCTGAGGCTGACTTCAAACCTGCAATCCTCCTGTCTCATCAACATCCCAAATATTGAGATTACAAGCATGTGTCACCATGCCTGGCTAGTAAGTTCTAAATTAACAAAGTACTGACTAGCTGGTAGGCAATATATCTTTTGTTGAATAAACCTTCTCTGGGACTTGAGTAACTTGGGTGGCAGAAAAGAAATGGAGGTGCTCCACCCTTATGTCTTGAGTCCTTTGTTGTGAAGGGCTTAGCCCTGTGGCAGCAGTGATGCTCCATGCTACAAGAAGCTAAAATGTCAGGGCCAACAAAGCATATGCTGTAGAAAATACAATCACAACCACCTCAAATGACCCATAGGCACATGCAAACCTGCCTCTTATATTTCTGGCCAGGAGGCAAATGGGCTTCCTCCAACTATGCTCCTGCAGTGATGTACTGGATGGCCTTAGGTTCAAAGCAGTAGGGCCAATTAGTCAGAGATTGAAATTTCAAAAACTGTGAATCAAAATAAACCTCTCCTTTATCAGTAAGTTTGTCTCAGGTATTTGCTACAGTACTGGTAAACAGACTAATGCATCTGTGCATCCTTGTTAATAGGCAGGTTGTCTACATCCCACTTATTCTTGTGTGGCCAGAGGGAGGTCAGCACCTAAGTCAGCCTATTGCACCTCGTCCATGCCATGCTGTACTTAATTAGCGACCCTGTTCTCTGTGCCAAACTGTCAAGCAACTGACATCTCTTACATTTCCAGAGAAGTCCTGCTATAGGGAGACCATCAAGTACCAAAATGATGCCTATCACCAGGAACAGAAGTCCTGGATGTCAATCCTGATTTGCAGGTGTAGGCATTACCAAGAAATTTGCAAATCACCCAGCACTGGGTAGGACAATGGTTTGTTCACATAGAGAAGAAACAGCCAAGTCAGCTTCGATGGGTGGCATACATCTTCTATGGCCAGAGGTCTACTTCTCCAACTGAAAATCAGATGGTCTGCATGTAACCAGTTCCTCCTTGCTCATACAGTAGTGTGGATGGTCAGGTGCTGTATGATGCACACTCTCAAGTAGGACAAAAAAAGCACATGTTGATCCCAGAGCAGAGAAAGGTATGTGAGCATGAGGCAGTAGGCAAGCACAGTTTTTGAGGGTTCTTTATCTCCTGGTAAGTGAACACTCCAGTGTGAAACCAATTCTTCAGTATCCAGGTGGGAGTAGAAAGACTACACACCTACCTGCCTTTTCTAGCAAGGGCATTTGGCATCTACATTTCAGTGATGATGCAGTCTGTACATGGAAACATATTGGGGAACAATGGCAGGTTTATATTTAAGACATGAATTTAAAAAGTATTCTTTAGCATATTGGAACTTCATCTGATTCACCTATAGATTGTTGTCTTAGTCACCATTCTCACTGCTATAATTCAAAGATTTGACCACATAATTTTGAGGAAGGAAGATTTAATTGCTTAAGGCTTCCTTAGGTTTTTGGGGTTCAGTCCACGTGAGGCCTAGGACTATGGATCTTGGGGTATGGCAGGGGTAGGAAGTGAAGAGAGGGAGAGCTCAAGGCTTAATTTTCACATCATGGAGACCCGAAGCAAGAGAGAAATTGAAGATTGAGAAGAGAAGGAACCATATATAATCCCCAAGATCACTTCCCCCCAGGGACCCACCTTCTCCTGCCTCTAATGGCCCAGGTCACCACCCAGATAAATTAATCACGACCAAATCCAGATTCTAATACTGCTGCTTTGATTCTGTGAGGGCTATAGCACATTCTATTTCCAAATCACTTCAATTGTATTTAGGAAATAGTTGCATATATATATATATATATGCATGATATGAACAAAATTTAGTTAAGTTAACTACAGTGGGTTTCTAATTTTTCTATATTATTGGAGTAAATAGATATAAAAGTATGTAGCTATGTAGTTAGAAAACTATATATATATAAAAGAGAATTCTCTTTGTGAATTGTGTGAGTATATAGTGGGTTTATGTTTAGTTATGAAACACATCATATATAATTGACAAAATGTGTGGCAATAAATGACAAGTCTTATCTATAAGTATATGCCTACATATGTGGATATATACCTGAGGGTGGCTTAAAGTTGACTCAAAATTTTTCTGGAGAAGTTCCAAAAGAATTAATAAAAAGTTCAAACCATAAGAAACTCCATTTTTAGGCTTCCCATTATTATAAATCTATGGTGTACCGTCCAATGAATATTTAAGTCCATTTTAAAATTTTTTCCTCTTTATTTTCAATAAAAAGTTTCTTTAATGAACCATAAGCAATTTATTAATGCCATAGAGTAAATTACTTCTATGGAGTATTACATCTAGGCAAATTATTGCATTTCATTACAAAACTGATTTTCTAAATACTTTTGTTCAATAGAATTACATGGTTGCAACATTTTGAGTTTAAGAATATATTTGAAATTATTCTTAGATTATAAAATCACAAATTTAAGGTAATCATATATCCCATTATTGATGAGGTATACAGTCTCTAGGTTGACAATTCTGTAATTACAATTGCATTGTTGCTCTTTATGTTATTTCACAAAAACTATTGGACACTAGCCAGTTATGATAGCATATGCATGTAATCCAGTACTTGGGAGGCTGAGATAGGAGGATCACTGGTTCTAGAGCAGCCTCAACCATTAATGAGACCCTGTTTTAAAATAAAAATCAAAAAAGACTAGGGCCATAGCTCTGAAATAGAATGATCCTGGGTTCAATTCCTAGCACCAAAAAAACTGTTAGATACTAAATAAAGTTTAATACATAAACTTGGATTTTTTTGAATACTGTTTAATTGTAGGAGCTGGGCATGGTGGCTCATGCCTGTAATCTCAGCACTTGGGAGACTGAGACAGGGGGATCACAGCCTTGGCAACATAGGAATACTTTTAGCAACCTAATAAAAGCCTGTTTCAAATCAATAAACAAACAAACAAACCCCAAGACTGGAGATGTAACTCAAAGGTACAATGCCTCTGGATTCAATGCCCAGTAACACACTATAGGAGAGATTTTAGGTCATTGGAAAAACATTGTTAACTATAATCTGTGTTTCTGATCACATCTAGATCTATTATATATATTTTTTAATTCTAGTGACTAGTCAGTAATATGCTACCTAATAGGGTTAGGAACCTCACTATTCTCTCATGTAAACACTTTAAGCACCAAAGAAAACATTTGATGGAAATCTAACTATTTCTCACTTGAAAACTCTTTCTTACATTTGACCAGTAGGCATGTAGCATCATGTTTTTCTTCATTCCGTAATGCTAAAATTTTGAATTGCCTTGGACTAAGCAATTGATAACACCATTCTAATGTTTGTAATATTCAGAGGTAATTTTTGGTATGTCTTCTATTTTTCTCTCTTTATCTAGTTTCCCTTGAATTTAATTAAATTTATTTGTATGTGGTCCTAGCATGAGTTTGTATTTGACTACTACTACTACAAAAAACCCCCCAAAACAACAACAACAAAAAAAACCCATAAAACAAAAGAACTTCAGCCTCTAACTTGATGAATGTTTTTGAGAGGCTTATGTTACCTCTGTGAACTTCCCATTTTCTTTCATTAAACTGTACTGACAACACATTTTAATCCTACAGTTCTCCCAAATTCATTATTTATGAAGTGCTTTGAGGTGTGTAGGAGAAAATTTTATTATTTGTAGCACTATTGAAACCAAGATGTATTGTATTATTTAGTGCTTATTGAGCTCCCTGCTTTTTATGTATTATATAAAACATATCAAAATTTGCATTTACTTGGGCATACTGGAGTGCTAGATTAGCAGGCAAGGGAATAATGATGATTAAGGAAAGTCTACTTCCCTTTGGAAATGAAATGATCTTTTTTTTTTCTCCTTTTGAGGAGTTTATATACCAGGAAAATACATTTTAAAGATAATTAACAATCCCTACTTGAAGTTTTATAACTTCTGAGAAATATGATAAACATAAAAGTAAATTCATTTCTTGTTCTACAGCTAAAAGTTATACATATTATATTCTAATAGACCTCAAATTTTCAAAATTATATCAAATTTCATATCTGTGTACTATTCTCTCAATTTTAAACTCTATTTCCATTTAATAGAAGTATAACTTCTATTAATAGATCTAAAGACTTTAGTGATATCAAAAAGTCTGAATATAATTTACTCTTCTTTCCTTTATAAGTCATATAGTTCTTTCCTTTGTGTTCTCAAAACATACTCTTTCAGCTGGGCATGGTGGCACATGCTTGTAATCCGAGTACTTGGGAGGTTGAGACAGGAGGATTGCAGGTTCTTGGCCAGCCTCAGCTACTTAGTAAGGCCCTCCACAACTTAGTAAGACCCTGTTTCAAAATAAAGAGTAATGATTAAAAAAATAGGCTTGGGGGTGTAGCTCATAGGTAGAATGCCCCTGTGTCAATCCCCAGTACTACACAAACAAAAAAAACATATTTTTTAAGGTTCAACAATTTTATTAAAATATGCTCTGATAAAGGTCACTTAAATTCAACCTTACCAAGAATATAGATGTTTCTGTATATATAGTTTATTTTTGAGGGGGCATTTGTCTTTCCTTTAGAATTTCATTTTAAATTAGAAGTTTTAGTACGTATTCTATTTTCTCACTTTGGCTTTTTCTTCAGGAACTTGTTTAATTTAGACTATGTTCCATTTCCCTTGTCTATTTTCAATATTGTTTTTAATTTTCTTCTTAAATTGTCTTATCTTTTTATTTAATTTTATGTCTGTTTAAATTTTCCTATTTTGAACTTTCTATTAACCTTAAGATATTATGTTCTTGTTGATGTTGCCGCTTTTGTGTTTGTTCAACTTCAGTGTTCACTTCTGAAATATTTTTCTATTATTCCCAATTATTTCCTGAGTTCCATGACTGCAGTTCAGAGTTTTCTATTTCTGCCTTATGCTCCTCTTTTCATGTCTTGTATTATTTTATTAATGTTTCGTAGCTTATTTTGACATGGTAGTTTATAGTTTTGATCTGTGTTGTGGGCCTTTATATCTGGCATGCTCTCCTTGTCTATAGGGATATTATAATAATCTTCATCCTCTATTCTTAAATAACGTTGCATGAGATTTGATACTTACACAGCTTTTTTTTTTGTTTTTGTTTTTTGGGCTTTTTTTTGTGTGTGTGGTACTGGGGATTGAACTCAGGGGCATTCTACCTTGGAGCTATACCCCCAGCCCTATCTTTTATTCTTTATTTTGAAACCAGGTCTCACTAGGTAGCTGAGACTGGCCATGAACCCAGATCCTCCGGTCTCAGCCTCCCAAATGCTGGGATAACAAGTGTGCGCCACCACGCCCGGCTACTTACACAGTTCTCTTTGTCATTATTGGGTGAAATTAGTTTTCCTAAACTTTATTTATTTATTTATTTTTTGCGGTACTGGGAATTGAACTCAGGGGCATTCTACCTCCGAGCTACACCTCCAGCCCTATTTTTTATTCTTTATTTTGAAACCGGGTCTCACTAAGTTGCGGAGTGGCTCACTAGGTAGCTGAGGCTGGCCGCGAACCCAGATCCTCTGGTCTCAGCCTCCCGAATGCTGGGATTACAAGCGTGCGCCACCACGCCCGGCTTCCTAAACTTTATAATGGAGTAGAATTCAAGAAAATTTTTCTGACTTCCCAGAGTTTCTGCTTCTGATGTTTTTGTATGGTGTTCTGCAATGTGGTGGTAGGTGACTTGTAGTCTGAAATCCTGGTCAAGTTTCTCTTGCCATCTTTGATCTGGTTTTTTCTGCTTTTCTCTCTCTCTCACTCTCTCTCTCTCTCTCTCTCTCTCTCTCTCTCTCTCTCTCTCACACACACACACACACACACACACACACACACACACACCTGGCTCAGTCTTCACTTTACTTGCATCAATTACTCCCCCAGTGGTGACTTCTCTGGCACTGATGCGCGCCATCTCTTCTAGCCCTCCTTACCACAAGTCCTTCTTTCTTGCTCCTCATCCAAACACATCAATGTCAGCTACTGCCCTCAGACCAGCTGCCTATGGTCTTCTGTGAACTTATATTGGCTCTTTTGGGAGCCACTGACCTTTTGTTAGACACTGACCTGGTCACTTCCTCCTCCTTCCCCACAAGCAGGTTTGATAACAATTGCTTGAAGTTTTAGGTTGGTGGGGACACCCTTTTATCTAGTTTAGCTGCATATAAAATCTGTAGATGCTGTGTTTTGCTGTTTATTTGTGCTACTGGTGGTAGATGGAAAAACACATACTGTTTTTGTCTTTTCCATCTTCCCAGAAATCCAGTTATATTTATATAGAGAGGTGAATGTAATGTGCAACTTTATACATAGATTACAAATGGAATATCCCTGTGTTGCCAGGACTCACATAAAAAAAATATATAGCATTATTACCAGAAAGTTTCTCAACTTTGAATAGACAATTCTGAATAGACGTCTATGCAAACATTTTCTGAGTAATTTCAGAATTTATAATCTCTGAATCTTTGCTTAGAATTTATCTTAACAGATAATATTTTAAATTTAAGATAAAATTACACCTAGCCTGTAATCCCAGCTACACAGGGGACTGAAACAGGAGGATTGCAAATTCAAAAAATTTAGCATGGCTCTGTCTCAAAATGAAAATTATAAAGTTTTGGGGATGTAGTTCAGTGGTAAAGTACCCCAGGTTTAATTCCCAGTACTGCAAAGATAGATACAGTAATAATAATAATAATAATAATAATAATAATAATAATGATAGATTATTGATAGAGGATAGATGATAGATAGATAGAGAAGTACATCTACAATGAAATTAATTCAGTACTTTAACTGAATTATTATTATTTAAGGTTCTATTTTTGCTTTAAAACATATATGACTAGTCTTTTTCCTTTTATTTTAATTTTGAACCTGGGAAAATGTGTGATTTGTTTATATTGATTAAAGTTTAATTCAATTAAAATTCAGTATCCAAGCCGGGCATGGTGGCACATGCTTGTAATTCCAGTACTTGAGAGCCTGAGACAGGAGGATCGCAGGTTCCCGGCCAGTTTCAGCAACTTGTGAGGCCCTCTGCAATTTAATGAGACCCTGTTTCAAAATAAAAAAGATTAAAGTAGATCTGGGGGTAGCTTGGGGGTTGAATGCCCCTGGGTTCAACCCCTAGAACAACAACAAAAATAAATTAATTAATTAATAAGTTAGTATCCAAGTTATTGAGTGCAAAGGAGTTATGTTCTTCAAGTGATCTTTGATTTGTCTTCCCTGGAAGTTCCTCTCTCTGCCCTCCCCTTTGTTTAGACACACTTTCTTTTATTAAATTTTTCTATTTGAGTTTTTAGAAAGCAGGAAATGTTTTCATAACCTATTTGACTGTTTGAGTTACAATATCAATTGTTTTTCTTCCAGTAGCAAGAAGTTTGTTCAGTCCTTCCTAAAGAACTTGTAAATTTCTCCAAACATAATGCATCATTTTGATACTATTACCATCCTTTGGTAATCTGTGTGTATTTTACTGTTAATGTAGAATATTTCAATTATGTATTTGGTATCTCTTTGTTCAGTGGCTAGCACTTCTTCATTCCCTTTATAATAGGGGAAAAAGGAAAATTTTAAACAGCATTTTTTTAAAAATGGAGATATCATAAATTTTCTATTTGTTTTTAAATAATGTATGCAAGAAAATGCCAAGGAATCTAACTACAAAAAGTATTTGTTTTTTAAACAGGGTCTTGCTAGGTTACTGAGAGTTTCACTAAATTGCTGAGGTTGGCCTTGAATTTTTGATCTTCTTGTTTCAGCCTCCCACACATGGCGATTACAGGTATGTGCCACCATCCTTGGCTTGTGTTTGTTTTCAAGACATATAGTTAGCAATGTAGCTATATAGAAAACTGAACCATGTTCCTAAATATTGTGATAAAAGAAGCCATTGTCCTTAACAGAATTGCTACCAAATTTGGAATATGAAGGAAGCTACAGAAAAGTAAAAGTTCAAATAAATTGTCAGCAGTTCAAATATGCTGTCAGAAGCCTGTTGAGAGAGACCTTTCATAGGTTCTTTCTGGGTATTTGGATTACATTTCCTGTTCATTCTTTCAGTTTCTTGGCCATGATAGCCAAGTTCTACTCTACAAAGTATTAACAAAAATGATAAGCATGACTGCCAATATTGCCCCAAACAAAACACCCATGAAAAAGTCTTTGTCTTTTTTCCATCTGTTGAATCAATATAAACTTGAACTATGTGTAAATGTGGAAACTAAATGTAGAAAATGGTCTACCAAAACAAAGGGAACCAGAATCCTTGAATCACCCTGCTCCCCTTAGAGTATAGATTTCTAACAATCAGAAGCAATTCTTTTACACTTCTGTATAATTTTCTCGTGTAAGTGCCTGAGATCTTGCCACTCATCTGTTAGAACAGGCAGCATTATCTGAAACAAATAGGCACTTCCAAAATAACAAAAATATCCACTAATAAGAAACTCTCTTGAGAAATTTTGATATGGCATTATTTTAAACTCTCCAATGGGTAAGGAGAATGAACTATCATGCTATTGGGAACATGCCTTAGTTTGAAGATGTTAATGCTTTGTTACCTACTATATGACAGATATCTGGTCATTCTTGATTTTTTTTCCATTATGTAAGGATCTCTTAATATGAAAATATTAAATATGAAATCTCTATTCCAGTATGAAATCTCTTTCTTTATTAAATACTTCATCTGCTTAAGTTTATTGATATATTCTCCTATCTTTTCTTCTAAGTCTTCATTTTTCCTGTCTGGAAGTTGTATACTTAGAAAAATAGAATATTGATTAAATAGGGCTGTCATATGTCAGCAAATCATATTTTAATTTTTTCTTTGGTTGAGAACTAAACAGAACCTATAATATGTATCATATGTGTGATACATATAAATACATTTGCACAACTCAATCTGTGAGCATATTACATATATGTACTGAAATATACATGCTGTGCTTGCACATGAAGTGGTAAAAATAAAATTATTAGCCCTAATTCTCCACCCCCCCCCTATTTATTCACACCTTCTGCATGTTAACTTTGTAAACCCCGGCTAGGCTAACGATATATGATACACATCTTGACTTTGGCTCTAGTCATGAGACTTGCTTTGACCAATGGGGCTCTAGTTCATGGGCAGAAGCACAGGTTTCAGTTATGCCCTCACACTTTGAGGTCTACTCTTATACCTACAACTTGTGTTTCTACATGCCCTCACTCATCAGCAGAGCTCAGGAGAAGTATCAAGACATATGGAGCAGACCCATCCCAGGCAACTGCTCGGAAAAAGCCTGCTACCCAGCGGGCCTGCAACTCAGAGACATAATTGCTTAATGCTATATTTCATGGACAATTTGAGATTATCAATGATGCAGCATTATTATGGCAAAAACTGAATGCCAATGTGTTTGAAGAACTAGCTTTTGGCTCTGCTGTGTAATATATTTTGTTTTCTAATAATTGTAGTTCAAGTAATATAGTTTGGAAGGTTTTAGCTGCATATCACATGTATATCTGAAGATTTTATTGTTCTTATTTATAAGTAGTCTATAATTTTAAATTTCCTTTTAAGCCTAGGGATTATTTAGAAAATTATGTATGCATGTGTGAGTGCATGAGCATGTTTATGTACATCTTTAATTTGCAAGTGTTATTTTATCCTGCAAGTTACTGATTTTTTAATTTTTTCTGCAAATTTTTGCCTTTAGAATTTTCTCAGATAATGAATATGCCTTGTATTCTCTTTTTATTTTTATTTAATTAATCTGAGGAGATATTGGTGACTTGATTGATATTTCATTTCTTAAACATGTTAAAAGTATGAAGTGTATGTGTAAATACTGTTGGATATTGCATTTTTACATATAATTAAGGCAAAATTGACTTTTTGCAAATCCTCTAATGCCTATTTTTGTGTACCTAATATTGATTTTTGAGATGTGTGTACTGCTGTTTTCTACAGTTATGAGTTTGTTGTTATCTTGTATGTATTTTGACACATACTTGTTTTTGTATTGCTGCTATAACACATTACCACAAACTTTAAGGCTTAAAACAACACAATTTTTTTCTCATGCACTTCTGAAAGTCTGAAGTTTGAAATCAGTTTTAATGTGCTTAAAGTCAAAGTATCAGCAGGGTTCATTCCTTCCTGGGGCTCTAGGGGAAAATCTATTTCCTCAACTTTTCCAGCTTTTAAAGTCTGCCTCTCTTCTTTGACTTCTGCTCCTCTCTCTATCTTCAAAGACGGTAATGCAGTATCTTCATTTCTCTCTCTGCTTCAACTCTGCTTCTGTTGCCACATCTCTGTCTCTGCTTTCTCTTATAAAGATCCTTATCATTATATTATACCTGGATAATTCAGAATAATCTCCCCACTTCAAATCCTTTAAATAATCACATCACAAAATCCCTTTTCCACGTAAGATTACATATTTGTATATTATGGGGATAGAATGCAAACATATTTGGGAGTTCCTTAGTCAGCTTGCTAAAGTACACACATAGGCTTTGCATAAAGATAGAATGTGTTTAGATTCTGACAGTGTTGCTTTGATTTATATGACTTTTAACAAGTTAATTACCTACCGAGTCCTCCCCAAGCTTTTATTTCTTCATTTGTAAAGTTGGCTTTGTAATAGAACATACATCATATGAATGCTTTGAGAATACAATTTGTTAATACACAAACCAGTAACCAATGCATAGACAACTCAACAAATACTAGCTGTTATTTTTATTATTATTTTAAAAAATTACCATAATGTCTACCAATTTTTAATGCTGTCAATAACTTTCTCAGAAAACAAAATAAATACTTTGTCATTGAAGTATTCAGAAATTGACTGTAGAAGAAACAGTTGAAATACTAAAGTATATTTGTATTTATTTAAATGTATGATATATAGTTTATTAATATATCAGTATATTTAAGTAACAAAAATATTTTCTAATAGACTATCTATTGTCTAATAAGTCCTTCTGATGTATTTTGTGAACATAGAGAACTACTGTAAATCAAAGGGTAGAAAATCCTGGGTCAGAAGAAAAAGATTATTCCAATAGCTCTCTAGGACTTTGTAAAGATAGTCATAGAAAGAACAGAGGCATTATTCTGGTCCTTTGCTTATGATTCAATTAAAAACCCAATAGTGCATTCACGAAATTTTTTTTTCTTGGTACTTGGGATTGAACTCCAGAGCATTCTATCCTTGATCTACACTTCAAGCACAATTTTAGTCTTTATTTTTTAACTAGAGTCTCAATAAGTTGCTGCAATCCTCCTGGTTCATTCTCCCAAATACTGGTATTACAGGTGTACACCATTCTGCCAGACTCACAAAAAGTTGATAATAACTAATTTAGTATCTTTATTTCACATTTTCTCACCTAACAAATGAGAGTATTGGATTTGATCATGTCTTAAGTACTTGCATCTGGGGCTATAGCTCTGTGGTACTGTGCTTGCCTAGCATGCATAAGACCCTGGGTCCAATCCTCAACAGTGCAAAAAAAATAAAATGAAAAGTAGAATAGATCTTGATAATCCAAAATTATGAATAACATAAGATATTTGTGTTAGCCTCCGATTGTTATTCTCACAAATTATCATAATCTTAGTGGCTTTAAAAAATACACATTTATTGTTTTACACTTCTTGAAATCAGAAGTCATTAAATCGAGTTATTAGTACATGGCTATGTTCCTTCTGGAGGAAGAATAGGATAGAATGCATTCCTTTGACTTCTCCAGTACCTAGAGGTTGTCTGAGTTCTTGACTGGTGGCCCTGTTCATCTTCAAAAGTAGCAATTGTAGGTAGATTTTTCTTACATGGATGCAATGACACTTTTTTCTAGTCAGTTTATCCACATGTAAGAACCCCTTTAAGTACTCTGGGCTCACTGGTATAATCCACAAAATCCTTTTATTTTAAAGCAAATTAAATTGATCCATCCATTAACCAAAATTCCCTTTTTTCATGTAATATAATATTCATAGGTCCTGAGGCCTAATACTACTTTCAGTGTAATTGATCCACCCACCACAAGCTCTGATATCAGAAAAGCAAGCATTTTCATTCATTAATTTTTAAATTGCATAAATTAAATAAGCTGATATCAGCTTCTTAATTTGTAATATAGCAAGAACAACTTTGTCACAGCTTTAATATTGTAAAAACTAAGTGAAGGTACATTTGTAAATTAAATTGTCAGACCAGGAGCAGTGACACACACTTGTAATCCCAGTACTTAGGAGGCTAAGACAGGAAGATCGCAGGTTTGAGGCCAGTGTGCTGTGTAACTCAGCAAGACCCTATTCCAAAATAAAAAGTAATAAATGTTGGGGTTGGGAATATATCTCAGAAGTAGAATGTTCCTTGATTTCAATCTTCAGTACCACAAAAAGAAAGAAAGGAAAAGAAGGAAAGAAGGAAGGAAGGAAGGAAGGAAGGAAGGAAGGAAGGAAGGAAGGAAGGAAGGAAGGAAGGAAGGAAGGAAGGTGCTCAATGCTCAAACTCAAGTAAGCACTCAGAGTTACACAAACTATAATAATTAGAAGTAGTATCATCTTCATTTGAATTATTGTAGTGTCTTTTGTCTTCGGAGCACAAAAAATAGATGATATTAGATCTTGACATTTCCTAAAAAATTATAACCCTGCTTTTAATGCTTTTAAAATAATAAATTTATTATATATAGTTTGAAGATGTAATATGCCATAAAGATATCTTTTATACCCATTGAAGTATCTACTCTTGCAATGATTTTTATCTTAGTTAATGTTGGATCTGATCTCAAGATTTGCTTTATAAATAGATATTAAACATGTTTAGGTCAATTAATAATTACTTTTCTACTTGAATCCATTCCTATTATATGGATTCGAAGGTTAATTATAGTTATAAAAACAGAAGAGAACCAAGAATTTAGAGGAGGGGATGTTATTTCCAGTATTCTAGACTAAACGGAAAAGGTGGGCACGAAAAGTTATTTGAAAGCATGCACTTGGTAGATAGTGATTAAGATTCCATTTTTGGCATTGGGTGAAGCTGGGAAGTGTAAGGCGTGGGAGAGGAAGACAAAGGTTCTTGACAAGACGGACACTTGGTAGCATTCAATACTGTGTGGGATGAACATGGGCTAGACATCTACGTAGTTCAAAGTCAGCAGATTAATGCAAGTTTAAAACCTTGGGTTGTAATTTTGTGAGATATTTTCAGACTAGAAGGGAGATTTTAAAATCAGTTGACATGATTAAGGTCCTGGAATAGTAGGAAGATTTAAGTAGTAGAGATTTCAAAGTGCTGAAAGAAGGACCAAAGACATTTTGCTGAGCCAAAGGACGACATTCGGAAAGAGAATAAAATGAAGTTATAATTCATTTTTGGAATCTCACTGCACAAAGTGTTAGCAAAAAAAAAAAAGTCTTAAGAAGACTGCAGGGAAAAAAAGAAACCTAAATCATTTTCACGACCTGTAAGACTTTTTCATATAGAAGAAAAGAAGAATATCATAGTAAAAAGATGTAGACAGTAAATGAAAAATTTACAGAAGTTTAGAACCCATGATAGTTTTAAAGAAGCACTAGATATTTGTTAAAATAGGCAAAATAAATGCCAATTATCATAACAGTTAGTATTCATTGAAAGCTTGGCATATATGTACTGTTTGTTGCACTATATATTCTAAATGTATTAACTCATTTCATCCTTATTTTAATTTACTGGACATTTTTATCTCCATTGTAAAAGTGAAGAAACTGAGGCAGAGCTGCAAAGTAATTTCCTCACAAATGCATAGCTAAAATTAGCAAAGCTGAGCCCTGACTGCTAGCAAACTGGCCTGACCCAGGTTTAACCATTTTGAAATCATTGCCTCTGTTCTTAAAATAATAAATGGTCTCATCATAAAAATATTTCTCATTAATAAATACAATTTAGTAAAGGCTTATGACCTGTCAGCCTCAATAAATTATCCCATTTAATTTTTAACTACTCAGTGAGCAAGTGTTATTCTCTCCCATTTCAAAGTTTGGAAAGTGAGGCTTATATATGCACTAGATCTTAGAAAACAAAAACAAAAAAACCAGAAATGGTCATTATGGTCTAAAGCCTGTATAGCCTTGGGATTGGTGGAACTAAATAAACCCCAAATGTGAAAAATATCTGTTTAAAGTGTGATAAACATTATGATAGGAAGTCTAAATGGTAAAGTATGGAATAATAGAAAGACCTAATTAAAATTATGAATTTGGGGAAATTTTCTCTGAGAAAGCTACATTTTTTGAGATTTGAAAGAAGAGCAAGAAATAAATATTAGAAGAAAAGAGCAGAAAAGAGCTTGTTGATTTGAAGGAAGTGAGAGAAGAACAAGTAGAGTATCATTAACATCGTTAACATGTGGAGAAAAATGAACAGTTGGGTGAGAATGAAATAATTTGGAGTTGGCTTGACCAATTAAAGGATTTGTGATTTATATAAGTGTGAGTGAAAAGGAAGGGTGCAGATCTGGTTTGCAATTTGCTAATATTTAATCTTTCTACTAGAGGAGGAGATTACAAGTAATCCTTGAAAACAAAAGACTAGTTTGTTTAGCTAGTTGGGTCAGAGAGACATGAATAATAGATTCAAAAGTGGCATGAACATATGATGGGATGTTTATAGGCTGTAATAAATAACAAAAATGAGTTTATAGTTCTGGGTCATACAATTATATTGCATTTCAGTCTTGGGCATACATTGAAAATAGGAAGCTAAAATTCACGGGAAAAGTAATAAAAAAAAAAAAGTTGGGAATTATTGGCATGATATTTAAAGCCCTAGGCACGAATAAAATCATTTACACAGAGAAGGTAGAATGAAATGTGAAAAGACCTGAACTGAACCTTGACATTCTCTAAAAGGGAGGCCTGCGCTGACAAGGAAGAAGGGGGAAAATGAGATAGCAAAGGGAAAAAATCAAAAGTGTACGGACGATAAAAGGAGAATGCAGTACCACAGAAGTGAGAGAAAAACCGTTTTAGGGTAGAGGCAAGACTCAGCATCTCTAATGGTTCAGGAAATTCTTGAGGGTCCTCCAAAAGCCATTTTGTTGGGGGCTGAAGTGTGACTTTGAAGTGCAATTTTGTGACAGCACATGGAGACAATGGTTCTGAAAAGTCTAACGATAGAAACAGTATAGATGTAGGTTAATAAAAGATGTGAAAGCAAGAGAATGTTTTAAATTGGTTTGCTTGTTTGCTTTTATTGCACAGGGGAGAAAAAGGTCAATTGCAGACTCATGACTCCTCCCTCTTTCTACCAGACAGGAGGAAGACTGGTCGACAAGGAAAGGAGACAATCAGAAATCCGTGCTTGAGAGACTCAGGCTTCTCCAGAATGGAATGCTGACCTGTGCCCAAGTCTCTACTGTGTTCTCTGAAACTTAGCATTCGGGGAAAATCTGTGATTTCTGAGTCAGCCTTGACCTGTGTGTTAACATGTAGAGGCAAATGAAGACTGAAAAAAGTTAATAATGGCATTATGGTAAAGCAGGTCACAGTATGACTCAAATAGCATTTAAATCTAACATCTTCTAATGCCAAAGTCTGCAATATTAACAAATACTCTTTAGTCTTTCCCAATAGTCCCCCTCACAAATGATAAGCAAATGAATAAATACCAAATCCTAATAACAACATATTTTATGCATATTTTGAAAGTATAGGCAATTTATTTACCACATGATTTGTGTGGAGCTACATTTTATTTTATTTTATTTATTTATTTTTTCGGTACTGGGAATTGAACTCAAGGGCATTCTACCTCCAAGCTATCTCCCCAGCCCTATTTTTTAATCTTTATTTTGAAACAAGGTCTCACTAAGTTGTGGAGTGCCTCACTAAGTAGCTGAGGATGGCCGCAAACCCAGATCCTCCAGTCTCAGCCTCCCAAATGCTAGGATTACAAGCATGAGCCATCACGTCTGGCCTGTAGCTACATTTTAAATATACAAAAAATACAAAGTACAAAGCATTCAACCAAAATTCTGAATGAGCTCAGAATAACATAAAACAAAATATTAACTTTTATCAGTTGAATTATATTTGGGTCTAGGAATTATGAGCATGTGGTATTTTATTACTTGTTTAGAAACAACCATTAAGTGCTACATATTATAAATATCTGGTTAAATACAGATTACTAATGTAGTTTAACATCTGAGTTTTAAAAATGCAAAGTTTGAGATGAACCCATATTATAAACAAGAGAAAGATGGAGACAACACTCAAATCATGGTTAGTTGAATTTCTCAAAATCTTCTCTATGGCCCTATACATTATATACACCTGATACTTGTTTGTCAAATGGAAGAGTCTTATTGGGAAATAAAAATGGGGTGGGAGACAAGCTGGAGAAATTGAAGATATGTGTTTTGCTTATCGTATAAATCTCCCAAATTAACTAAAAAAGCAAGTTATTGAACAAATATTAGTGTCTGTTATTAGATTTGTCTTAAATCTGAATGATTACTCTAAATAGATTAATGTCAAAGAATATGGCAGCATAGTTGAGGAAAATTATGAAGTTGCAGGGAAATATTAAGCTTGATATAAAGATGCAGTTAATTATTATTCGACAATTAACATGTAGTGTATAGCAACTTTTTTTAGAAAACAGGTAGAAAAAATGTAAATTAACTGTACCTTAGGTAAGTTACATACTGTATACTGTCATTATTTAACCTATGAAGCCATAAATACCAACTCTAATTAAAAAAATAGAAGGAGCCGGGCGTGGTGGCGCATGCTTGTAATCCCAGCATTCGGGAGGCTGAGACCGGAGGATCCGGGTTCGCGGCCAGCCTCAGCTACCTAGTGAGGCACTCCGCAACTTCGTGAGACTCGGTTTCAAAATAAAGAATAAAAAATAGGGCTGGGGGTATAGCTCGGAGGTAGAATGCCCCTGAGTTCAATCCCCAGACCCGCAAAAAAAAAAAAAAAAAAAAAAATAGAAGGATCCTTAGATTAACTGGAATGTAGTATTTATCATCATAAATTTCTTGTGGATCCCAAATGGGGTAAATACATGAGAGGTAATGAATATAAAAGATAATGCTAATTATCTAATTTTTAAAACTTAAAAGTAACATGATATTGAATAGTCTTATGAACATATATGTATGAAAGTAACAGCAAAATGAAACACAAGTATCTAAATATGTGGAAAATACAAAATAATGATGCACTTCAATAAAATGAAGACATCTTTTTGGTAAAAAATGTGATGTTACAAGGGGAAGACTTAGAAATTCTAAAAAAAGCAAGGACAGCAAGATCTAAGGGTGAGTTCCTCAAGGATAGAATACTTTATCAAATTATCTTTTTCCTAAGGTGCATCGTACATTGATTGAGATAACTGTGGCATTCATATCCATGTGGTGAAGAAGAGGTTTCTCCTCTGGCAAGCAAAGGGACAGCAATTAATCCCATTATTCATGACTCCTTACTTCATAGTGTGTATTTTGTATTGTATCTTTATTTTTGTCTTTTCCTGGTCTACCCAATGAGTTTTACTTTTTAGCTACTTTGTGAAACCTCCATAAGAGGTTTAGAATTGTTATAGATTTAAAAAGTCTTACATTTTAATCTTAGTAAGTAGAATTTACCATATGATTATGTTCACTTGTAATACATTATCACTGGACTTTGACTTTTTTACTGCAGTTGTTTTCTCCAAATACTTGAAACAGTATTATCTTTTATTTTAAATTTTAATCATTTTATTGAAAGCTATGCTTTCATTCTGTTTAACTCACAGGTAAACATTTAATAGTCAAGAAATAATTGGCATGACTGGGTGTGGTGATTCATGCCTGTAATTCTAGTACTTGGGAGGCTGAGATGGGAAGGTTGGAGGTTTAAGTCCAGCCTCAGCAATTTAGTGATGCTCTCATCAACTTAGTGAGATCCTGTTTCAAAATAAAAAATAAAATAGGGCTGGAAATGTAGCTCAGAGGTAGAACACCCTGGGTTCAATCCCCAATACCACACACACACACACACAAAAAAAAAAAAAAAAAAAAGAAAAGAAAAGAAAGAAAAGGAAAGATTACCTTGATTTGTGCATGAATGTTTTCTTTTGATGTGTATGTGTGTGTGTGTGTGTTTGTGTGTGTGTGTGTTTGTGTGTGTGTGCATGTACATGTAGCAGCAAATCTGGCTTTAATCACTTAATATACATTATCATCTCAGAAAAAAAACTGTTACAATTTTTTTTAAAAAGCCTTTTCAACACATTATTTTAATTTGCAAGGTATAAATAGAAACAGCCAACCCTATCTTTCATATTTATTTTTATATTCCATAAAACTCATCAATGGAAACATTTCCTTTCAATTCAACTTTTTATTGAGACATACTTCTAGTTAAGGCAGGGCATTTAAACCCTAATCTTCAAAAATGATCATTGGAAATTAATTTTTCAGTGAAAGCCATAGTATGGAAATCAACAGAACAAAATGCCAGGATATTCAGGTAAATGCATCTCAAAGAGCAAAGGGAGGGAGAGCAGAACAGAAAGTGGGTCTAAGAAATCTTTCAAGAGCTTCGAAGTCCCCCCTTGAGGACAATGTAATATAGTCATAGGCAGAAGAGGCTTACAAATCACCATGGTGAGCAAACAATTAGAAACAGATTCTGTCCAAAGAGGAGCAAGGTGTTGTCTATAAGGAAATAGAACTAGAGATAATAGAATCCACCCCAGGAATGGCTGAGACAAAGCAGCACAGATTCATGTAATAGCGCTTCAGATGCTTTTAGAAAATCACACTATTAGCTTTGGCCTCTCCAGGTAGCAGGATCAAAAGTCAAACAATAAATAAATAAATAAATAAATAAATAAATAAATAAATAAATAAATAAATAAATAAATACATAAATACATAAATAAATAAATAATTTTAAAACAAAGACCAAAGTCTTGTCTACTATTCAGTGACTTATATTTAACTATTGAGGAACTTATGCCAAACATATGCTGATGATCTCTTATTGCCTGTACTTTCTATAATGCTCTTATTTTTTGTTTTTAATGCAATACGAGTAAATAAAATTCAGAGTTTAAAAATATCTGAATGCAATATATTTTAAATATCTGCTTTTTCAATCCATAGTTTCATTTTAAGAATACAGGCACTCTACTTACCTACAGAAATAATTCGAAGTGATATGAAATTTAATGGTATTTATAGCACTGTGTGATGTAAACAGGGAGACAAAAGGATTGCTTTTGAAAAATAAATTAACTTGCTTGCAATAACATTAACAACACACAATGGTAGCCCTGGGTTAATAAGGACCAAATAAGAGATGCAAAAAACAAACTTAAGACAGAGAACCTGTCACAGAGAGCTTAAACTTCCCCAAGTTACTGGAATAGCAAACAATAAACTCCTGGCTCATTAGAATTCCACTTATCATTCAAATTAACCTCTATAACCTCTTATGATGCATATCTCATATAACAACTATAACAGTTGTAGTTATTCATAATTCAGTTTTCAAATGCATTTTTTTTCTGATTACTTGCTATGATAGTCAGCTTTTTGTTGCTGTTACAAAACACCTGAGGCAATCAACATATAAGGAGGAAAGATTTATTTGGGAGCCTGGCTTCAAAGATTTCAGAACATGATTTGTTGGTGCCATTGCTTTGGGGGTCTGTGGTGAGAAAGAACCTGATGGTGGAGATAGTATGAGCTGGAGCAACGTCACTCACCTCATGGAGGCCAAGAAGCATAAGAGAGGGGGAAAGAGGGGCTGGCGGAGCAGGACTATCAACGCCTCCTTCAAGCGCCTGTCTCTAGTGATGTAACTTCTGTCCACCAGCCCTCACTTCCCAAAGGCTCCGCTGCCTGGAAGCACCACAGGCTAGTGACAAAACCTACAGCACATGCAACTTTGAGGGAACATTTAAAATCCAGTCCATAATACTGGCTAAATCTGTTTCATCATGCATACATATATTTTTAGCCAGGTATGGTGGCTTATGCTTGTAATGCCAATACTTGGAAAGCTGAAACAGAAGGATCTCAGGTTCGAGGCCAGCCTCAGCAACTTAGTGAGACCATTTTTCAAAATAGAGAGTAGCCAGGCGTGGTGGTGCATGTTTGTAATCCCAGTTCTTGGGAGGCTGAGATAGGAGGATCACAGGTTTGAGGACAGCCTCAGCAAGTAGTGAGATACTCATCAACCTAGTGAGACCCTGTTTCCAAATAAGAAATAGAATTGGGCTGGGGGTGTAGCTCGAGGGTAGAATGCCTTTGGGTTCAATCCCCAATACCACAAAAAATAAAAATAAAAATAAAAAAGGGGGTACAGCTTTGAGCTAGAATACCCCTGGGTTTAATACCTAATACCAAACACACACACACACACACACACACACACACACACACACACACACAAAAAAAAAACAATAAAAAATATTTATAGTAGGAATTGATAGTTTCTACCTAGGTAACAATCTTTATTTATTTTATTATATTTTATTTATATTGGTATGGGGCATTGAACCCTGAGGCCTTTTACTACTCAGCTATATCCCTAGCCCTTTTTTAAAATTTCAAGACGAGTTATTGCTAAGTTGTCCAGGATGGTCTCAAACTTCCTATTCTCCTGTCTAAACCTCTCAAATACTAGTATTACTGGCATGTGCCAGTGAACCCAGGTATAATCTTTAATAATAATTATGAAAAAGGTTACCAAAATTGTGTTAAGCTTTTCTCTTTAGGTGTAGAAGAGAAAGAATCCTGTCTCTGTTCATTCAGTCTGATATAAAAGTATACTATAGAGTAATTAGCTTAAGCAACAACCACTTATTTCTCAATCCTCCTGACTCTAAGTCTTAGATCCAGCAGCCAGCATGGCCCTTTTCCAGGTTGCAGGCTGCTTACAAATGGCAGAAAAGGAGAGAGAACTCTTTGGGTTCTCATTTTTAAGGCCACTGATCTTGTTCATAAGGCCTTTATCTTCATGATGTGATCAATCCCCAAAGGTATGTACCTCCTAATACCATCACAGTGGGGGTAAGGATTTCAACATATGAATTAAGAGGGAGACATTCATTCTATAAGCAGATCTCATAAGCAACCAATGCAGCATTTTTCTATGAAAGCAAATCTTTACACAGAATATTAAAGTTATTCCCTTTCACCAGGATTGGGACTTGAAAAATAATAGCTGTTTTTAATGATATAATAGTGACTCTTCTCCATTGTCTGAAATGTACTTGTATAGAGACTTAGGAGACCATGATTTTAGATTAAGCAATTCTGATTCTCAACTCCCTGGAACATACGTGAGATATAGGAATGTATATATATATTCCTATATGTAGGAATATATATATAGTGAGATATAGGAATATATGTATGTATATATTGTATATATATTCCTCTGTGTGTGTGTGTGTGTGTCTGTGTCTGTGTGTTCTGCCTAGGAGGTGAAGAAAACATTTTCTTCTGAAAGCAGTCCTAGCAATAGAAAGGAAGAGGAGGAGGAAGAGTTATTAAAATAAGAAATGGTGAGGAGATGAGGCAGTGTCTTTGGTGCTCACATTGAATGTTAAAATATCTTGATGAATGTAAAAAGCAGGAATCACGGCAACTACTATTCATAGTTGCTTAAACTGTTTTCAGTGTTCTCCATGTACCTTCCATTTAAGTCTCACATCACCTCTAAGAAGTAGGGATTACAAATCTACATTTATAGATAGGGAAACTAAGGCAGTAAAAAAAAAAATTAAAGAACCAAGAAACTATTTAGTAAAAGTAAATTAGTCATAGGTAGTTAGTGGCTTAGCCAGGCTTTTAACTCAGGCTGAGTGACTTTTATTGGTAATATAAGGACATTTTAAGCACTGTCTAAAATATAACTGAATAACAATTATCCCTAAGAGAATATGCATTCTTAGCTAATTCAATTCTTGGTGAGTGGTAATTTGGTTCAGCTTAAAGGAAATATATGTTAAAATATTTAATATAAAATGATTGAGCTTTCCTATTGTGTAAATCATAAAGATAATAGCAGCATGCCAATCACTGGGCTCATCTCATCCTTTCCTGGAACTTTAAAGCAAGGCAAAGAGCATTAATAATAAAACAGTCATATCCCGTGTAAGCAGCATTCACTGGCTTATGCATCTCTCACTCCGTATGAAAGTCTCTTTGTAGCACAAGAATCTAACTCTATGCACTTCTTAGGAGCAGAATGCATTCTGTACATCCTTCAGACTTGAAATTTCTATCTGCTACTATCTTAGCTCAGGTTGCCATTACAATATATTAAATGCTGAATGGCTGAAGAACAGACATTCATTTTTCAGAGTTTTAGAGTCTGAGTGGTCCAGGATCAAGGCATTGTTTGTTGTTAAGGTATGGGGCCTCTTCTCTTGGCTTGTAAGCAGCTGTCATCTCTGTGTGCTTATTTTCTTTTGTACTCCTCAAGAAAGAGAAAGAACAAGCTTTCTGATCTCTTCTTAAAAGAACACCAATCTCTTCATGAGGACCCGCCTTCATGACCTTATCTAAATCTAATCATTGCCCAGAAGTTCCACTTCCTAATATCATCACATTGGAAGTTAGGGCTTCAAAGTATGGATTGGGAGCACAATTTATTCCAAATCTGGCATGATAAAAATAACTTTAGAGTTATTTTTAACTGCCCTCCTGGTTATGTAATCAATTGAGAAAAATAAATAAATAAGAATATATATATATTTATATACCATAAAATCAATGCACAAAATAGCCAACTTAGAGAGAAAGCATGAAAAAGGGTTCAAAAGTAAGTCATGACATTGCTGCAATGCGGAACTAGAGGAACTGATTGAGGCTAACAAGATGAAATTTAACAAGGGTAAGAGTGAACTAGTATGAAAATTAAAATCCAAAGCTCCCAACATATAAATAAATGGAGGAAACAAATGACTAAGAGGAAGAACATTAAAAGAAGTTCCAAGGGTTTAATTTATAGTAAACTCAATATAAGAACAATTTGATAATGGTCATCAAAGTTAGTATGGTTGCTGTCTTTATCTAGAAATAAATATATTTAAAACTAAATCTTTTCCCCCAGAAAGAGTACCTCTTTCTGTATTTGTTACCTTGACTTGTAAAATATTGTTTGCCCTCTTTGAAAACAAAGAAATCCAAATTCATATTCCTGATAAATCTCTGTGATTCTAAAAATTATGCATATGCTTTTTAACCCTGACTGTCTTTCAAAATCATCTTTGCAGTTTTATAAAAATACAGACATTTGAATCTTGGAAGGATTCAACCTTGGAAGGTTTTATGGGGCCTGAAATTTTATAATTCATGGAAAAATCACATCTATATTTCTTTAAAAATTGAAAAATATGAAGATGAAACCAATATGAAAAACTAACATGTTTTTGAAATGAGAGTAAAATCTGAGTTAATTACAAGTAGTTTTAAGAGACACAAATATAAAAATCGCCTATGATACATCTATGATAAGTTCTCTGATTTATTTTTAGCTACATGCTATTCATAACAACTACAATAATGATTTTGAACAATGTGTTTTTCCAGAGGAAAATGCAACTATAATTCAGGATTTTCTCTATCGCAATTAACAAATTTTTGTATTAATTTTAGTTTAGAAAAAATGTTTTGATTCAATGCATCATTTAGAATATCTTATACATTTTTAGTATATTTGACAAATTTTGGAAAAAAATACCTATTATTTTATTTTATATGCAAAGTGTAAAATGTCAGAGTATGCCAGATTTTCTTGTATATTAACTAAATTTGCAATTTCTTTGAGTTGATATTTGTTAACTAATATTCTCTTTATATATGTAGAATGGTGTATTATGTTTTATGTATTTGTCATTCTAATTGGTATTTCATGGTATATCAATGAATAAGTTTTTCTAATGTGATAATATTTTTTTGGATTGTGTTTTCAAACAATATAAGAGCCTACTGAATCTCTTTAAGATTTAATTTAATTCTCCTTTTATGTATGTATTTAGTTATTTACTTATTTATTTATTTATTTATTTATTTATTTATTTATTTATTTATTTATTTATTTTGGTACTGGAGATTGAAATTAGGGGCATTCTATCTCTAAACGAAACTCCCAGCCCTATTTATTTTTTATTTTTTTAATTTTGAAACAGGGTCTCACTAATTTGCATAAGACTTCCCTAGGTTGCCAAGATTGGCAATGAACCTATGGATCCTCCTATTTCAGCCTCCCAAATACTGGGAGTACAAGCATGCACCACCACACTCAGTTTAACTCTCCTTTTATTTAATGAGGAATGATCTGAAATTAGTGTAATCTGAAATATTGTCATATTTATTCCTCAATGTCAGAATAAATGTTGTTGATTTCATATAGAAATATATAAAACAAAATCAGTTTGTAGGTAATTTTTCAATATTTGTAGTGCCTGATCATCAAGTGTATTCCTGAAGGGTAAGTATTCATTTGGATTATTTGCCAATGGAAATATAATGTTCTATGTGCAATTTTACAACTCTGAAAATTGGAATAATTTTTCCCAAGACTGGATTCTGGCTTCATAAATTTTGAACATTCTCATTTATCCACATTATTCTAATGTCAAGAGGTGGTTTCCTCTTTTAATAAGTGGCATTAAATATAGGCCTTTACTTAAGTCTGAAGAGGATAAATAATATACTTACCCAGAATATACTTATTTCAACCAAATAATAATAATCATGGTAAAAATTAGTAATTACAATAGCTAGTAGAGAGGTTACCTGGCCTGCTTATTTTTCCATGTATTAAATAACTTATACAACAACTAGATCTGTTATTATCCTATGAAAAAATGAGGCATATCAGGGCAAAAACCTTGCCTGAGCTAGCACAGTCTGTGAATGGCAGAGTCAAGAGTTGGCTCCAGATAACCTTATATCATAGTTCTTTATGCTTCTGTATCTCAAAGTTCATCCTGTAACTATATAGCAAGATGGATCTTGTGGTATCAATGTTGAAGATGATTGTTAAGTACTTTCTTGCTGATGGGCACAATCGCTCTGGTAAGAGGAAAGCCATACTTAATGGGGTGCTTTTTTGACATCGCTATCTAAATTTTCTTTTTACTCTTATTATAGCTAAGCTTTAATCACAGGACTACATCCTGACTAATCACTAATATCCTACAAGATTCTAATTCTCTTCAAAGAGTGAGTGTTACTAGTGAGTTGTAGAATTATCATTTTCAGCTTTATGGTCTTTAGGTGCACTTTCAATCCAGTTAGTTACTCAAATAGATGTATGGATGTATTATATGCAATTATGTATGTAAGTAGAGTGCTATACTTTGCGTGTTGAATACATTTATATTGAAATAATAATAGAGTAAAATATAAATGAGAGTCAGTAGACAAATCTCCTGTGCAAAACATTTCCAGATAGCATAGGTAGTCGTTTTCTTTTTAGGAAATGGAGCTTAACCCCCACATCCATTTGAAGATGGCCTGCATTTAAGTATTCATTTCCAAAGAGCAAAGCATGGCTATGGAAAAAGAGGCACTTCAGAGAAGTCTGACATCTGCTATCTTCACCTAGTGAACAAGGTTAACACCATCAGTAGACATCATTTACACCTTTGACATAATACTATGTAATGGGGACTGCACTTCTATAATTCTCTTTGCAAAAATCCCCTTAAGAAAAATTATACAAAATAACTTACCAGCACTCCTTAAATCTTTCATGGTTATGAAACATACCACACACACACACACACACACACACACACACACACACACACACACACGATTAAAATCTTAGAAACTGTCATAGACCAGTAGAAACTAAGGACTCGAGTCAACTGAATACAATGTGGTTCCTTTGATTGTGCCCAAGATAAGAAAAGGGGCATTAATGGATAAAATGTTCAGATTCAAATGAAGCCCGGAATTGGGTTAATTATTTAATGTTAGTATCTTTGGTTTTGGCACATATTGCATGGTAATATAAAATAGCAGTAGAGGAAACTGGAACTTGGAGAGGCATACAAGGAAACACTCTATTCTATCTTTGCAACTTTTCTGTAAGCCTAAACAATATTCCAAATTGCTTATTTAAAGAATACATGATAACCATAATCTTGCTTAAGTTCTTCCCAAACTTAGCTTTATTGATATGTCTTACATCCAATTCTCCAGCCTCAAAGATTACATACTCGAAACCTGCTTCTTTTTGAAAAGCTAAACTCACTAATAGGCTGTGTTCTTTCACAGGGGAACCACTTGACAGACAACTTGACAGCTGGAAGTGTCTGTGGTGTGCCAATAATAGAGTTGGTCTTGGGTGTTAGGAACTCATGGAGTGCTTGCTGTTATAAAATAACCAGGGTCCACTGCTGAGTTCTGACAGTAACAGGCCCCAGAGAGGATTGAAATAATGTGAAAATACTAAAAATTCAGAGAATACCAAAATAAAAAGGAAATTTTGGACTTGCCATATCATCTTGTCCAGTTTAAAGGATATTTTTTATTACTAGACATGAGTAAGTTACCTAATTTTCCCTAGAAATTCTATGCTGTTTATTGTACTGTATATACAATCATACTAAATGTACTGTTTAGTCTCTAAGACATAAAGCACACCCAGGTACTGTGGTTTGGATAAGTGTTCTCCAAAGGCCCATGTGTGAGAGGCTTGGCCACCAGCCCATGACACTAGCGGGAGGTAGAATCTATTGGGGAGAAGTTAGGAGGGCTTTTGAAGGTGGTATTGAGACTCAGTCCCTTTTTCTCTATATATTTGCTTCCCATAGACTATGAGGTCACCAGTTTTCTTTGCCATGTGTTCCCTACTACTGTATGCATCCCCAAAGAAAACAAGACCAAGTAACCATGGACTGAAACCCCCAAAACCCTTCAGCCACAGTAAACCTCTTTTTGTAGATTGATTATGTCAGGCATTTTGTTACAATGATAGAAAGCTGACTAACACATTGCACTAACAATAGAGTCAAAAGAAACTTGCAGAGTTGTTTTGTAAAGAATGTTTATCAGCTGGGTGTGGTGGCGCATGCTTGTAATTCCAGCATTTGGGAGGCTGAGACCAGAGGATCCCGGCCAACCTCATCTACCTAGTGAGGCCCTCCACAACTTAGTGAGACCCTGTTTCAAAATGAAGAATAAAAAATAGGGCTGGGGGTATAGCTCGAAGGTAGAATGCATATGAGTTCAATCCCCAGTACCACAAAAAAAAAAAAAAAAAAAAAAAAATGTTTATCAATCAATCTCTAAAAGAGCCACACTTCCAACACACTTGATAAGCAAAGATATAAAGTTGCTAAATAGAGATGAAGAAGCATAAAACTTAATGCTTTTCTCACAGAAGTCTAAGTAAAGATCTAATTTTTTTTTGTACATTTTCATGAATTTTATGGTTCATGTGTTCAACTTATAATATTACAAAATGAAAAACATAGTATATACTTGGTAAGAAAAATCAGAGAGAATAATAGTAGATAAGAAAATATTCACAAAACTCCTCCCCAAAGAGTTCTCATTCACAAAGTTTGGGAAAAAGCTGTTATTCTTAGCATCATAAAGAACTGCATTTTTTTATGTTTGTGATATCTTCTGGAAGTTGAGACAAGTTTCTGAAGTTAGGAAACTCTATGTTATCTACACTGGAGAAAAACTATCAAAGATTAATTACTTGCCATACTTATGGCTGATTTCTTATACACGTTGAAAAAAAACACTATAGAGTAGTTATTGGGTATTTTTAGAACACTAATTTATTGCTTTTAAAGTTTTTTGGTATGTAGACTGTAATAGGTATAATTAGGGGAAAGGTGTATTTATATTTCTGTAAAGAAAATGAGTTGATATACAAATCACTGAATGAATTTCCTGACAAATTTTATTCCTATGAATTCAGGATGAGTTTAATAAATATATTCTCTGATCCTATTTTGGTCTACAAGGCTGTATATTAAGCATAAAGACAATAGATCAAGATCCTGGTTTAAGAGAAAAACATGATTATTTTCAAAAGGGTAATATATAAAAGTCATAGGTTTTTACAAACTATATTTTATCAGTGATGTGGATATTAGTGTTTATTTAATGTAAGAGAGCATCCATCTACAACCAGTAGTAGTTTATAAAAAAAAATTAGAGAAAAGGTGAATCTAGCATAATCTGTGATACTCAAAAACTGTTTTTAGTTGGTCTTCAGAGCTTGTAAAATAATAGAATGAGTCGATTCCACTGGTAAAATAAGACCTAAATAATTTGGGGGACAGGAGAAATATTTCTATGAACATTCAGGTTTATTAGATTAAGAAAAAACTCTTGGATCACTAGAACTGAGGAAGAAAATATCCTGGAGTTTGGAAAAAATGAAGATATTTTAATAATCAAAAGCTGAGTGAGATTATTTGTACAATTACACAGACTTTTCAGTAATTATGATTTTCATATCCACTATAAACTCATTATTTTTCCTCAATGTATAGTATAAATGCCTAAGTGTTATCACATGCTGTTGAGAAATTTTTAATGCAATATTTGATTTATAGGATATCTTCTTTCATTTTGTGGCTATCAACAACTTTGAAAGGTCTGAGATTTTACCCAACTTGCAAGCTCACGTGTTAGCTTGATTCAGTGACATGGATGTTGAAGCAAACAGGAGACTCCTGCTCGAGAGAAAATAGATTTTATTACTCACAGCACTGCAAACAGAACAAGAAAAAGCAGATTTGCTTTTGCTTCCTTTCCGTGCAAGTTCCATGAGAATGTCAAAAGGTACAAATAGTGTGACAAGGTTCACACAACTCACAGAATCGATGGGATTTACAGCTGAGGTACCGGGACTAACAGCCCAGCACATGACAACCAAAGTGCAAACATTATAGAAAACCTGCGGCTTTCCTACCCAGCTGGCAGGAGAGGCACAGAAAAGCAAGCAGTAAACAAATAGGTAAAACACTGGTACTGGTTTCTGAATTGCATAATTGCCTACATAAACAATCTATATGGAAGGCATTATGTCAACTTTGCATCTGAAACACTTAACAGGAGCAGGCAAGAATCTTTAAGGCCCTTGATAAACTTTGTATTCACCTGTTTTACTTTTATGTGTCCTTTAGTCTGGGATTTGGGAGTGTGATGTGTGTGTGTGTGTGTGTGTGTGTGTGTGTGTGTTTTCATAGAGATTGATTCCAGGAGTTTTCAACCTCTGAGCTACACTCCCAGCTCTATTTAATTTTATTGTGACACACAAGCTAGCTGAATACCTTCCACTGGCCTCAAACCTGTGATATCCTGTGTCAGCCTCCCAAGTACTGGTTTTACAGGCGTGTTACCATCTTGCTCAGCTGCCTTTTGTCTGCTTTGATAAATGAAGTTCATTTTAGTGATAAAATGTAAACAATGTTACATTTTATGGCTAATACATTCAGTAATAATTCTTTCACTAGATAATAAAGATGTATTACCATAATGTATTGTTTATATTTCCCATTTTCTGTGTATTATGATGTTTTGATGTCTCAGGCCTTTCAGGGAACAGCAGATTCTTTGAAATAGGAAGTGCTCAGTAGGGGAGCATGCCTTTGATAATGCACTGTAGCCAATACAGAGCCAACCCCCTCTATCAGGCTCCTACACCACAAGTGGAAATCTTCCTTAACTTTGATCACCAATGATCAGGTACCAGGAACTAGGGACATCTTTATGTCCCCCAAAGATTTCCAAATTATTCAGACTCACCACTCCCAAACTGTTCGCCCTGCCTGGCCTTGTTTTTCTCTCAGAAACCCAAATGAATGTAGTGATCTAGACTTTTCCCCTGCTCCTGTCTCCTGACCAAAGCCTGGTGTTTCTCATGTGATCCTGCATGATGTGCTATGCCACCTGCTTCTAGGACCTGTAAGGACAATAAACTTTGTTCCTGTGTGCCTCTCTTGTGTCTTCTCCTGTGGCCTCAGCTGAGTAACCGTCACAGAAAAGAAAACACACTTGCATACACACACACAACACACACACACACACACACACATAAATAAATAAAATAAATTACTAACAGTCTTCCATTTATCATTTAAGAGAGTAACTCATTGAGAACTATTTTCATATATATATCTCAAAAATAAAGATCTAACTTAAATATTAAAAAAAAAAAATCTGACATCACTTTTCTAACGCCGTGCAAGATAAAATCTAAAACATCCTGCTTTTCATGTTCATGTGTCTACTACTGAGATATTTTTACTTGTTCTGTGGTTTCACTTGATTGTTCCCTGGCATATACCTCACAGTTTCCATCATGATGGTTTTAAAATCAATTTTGATATCTAATAGGAAAATTTTCCTATTCTGTCCTCTCTGTCTATAAATATTAGAAAGAGCATGACAAGTTTTACCAAAACCTTGTTCAGATTTTGATTGAAATATTACTGTAGCTAAATATCAATTAGGAGAGAAATGATATTTCCCATGGTATTACTAGTAGCCATTAAGGTCTTATTTACTGCAATAAAAATTGTAATTTTAGCTGTTTTCTGTTGGTGCATTAAATGCAATTGATCCTTTCCTATTGATCTCTGAGCAGATCCTTTCCTATTATTTCTAATTACATGTCTATATAATACTTTTGATTCTCAATGAAGATAATAATCTTCCACAGCATTCACATACTGATATCCCTTTTTCAACTTTATAATGTTTATTTTATTTATCCATAATTTTAATATGGATAATAATAATAATAATATTAATAATAATAATTTACCTGGGAATACAAACAAGGTTTGATCCCTCCTTGCATTTCTTTCCTGTACCTTTATTTCTAAACTTTAAGTAATATAATTTTGATGTGTTAAATCAAAAATTCTAGAGAGCAAGGTATCTCGGTTATACAGGGGTTTTTGATCCATTAAAGAGACTAGCCAGAAAAAGAATAGACAAGTTCCTGGGACAAGCTCACATCCCTCCCAGGAGCAGGGACAGGTGGCAAATGGGAAACATCTACTGGACCAGAGCTGAGAGCATTTTTTATAAGCTTTGGGGAAGGAAAGCCCTATCATCTACAAGGGCTATTGGTAAAAAGGGTGGAATAAGGAGGAGCACTAAAGGCTTTAGTATAAGAGGATTCTTAGAGGTAAGTAATTGTTTCTGGTTTAGTTTGGGTTGAAAGTCCAAAAAGTTCATATTGTAAACAGACGATGGTAGACTTGGTAGTCTTCGGTGATGGAATTAAAATGGAACATAAAAGTCATTTGGTTGGTTTATTCCTCAAATGTTAATTGAATAACTCCCCCCTCCCACTATACACGTACATACACGATCACACACACTTCACTCACCCTCTATTTTTGTTCCTAAATTTGAGATGCATCATATTTTTTTAAATCAGGTATATTATATTAAGTTGATTATGACTAAATTTTTAACATACACTCTGATAATACTTTTAATTTTCCTGGCAGAATTAAATTCACTGTTACTGAAAATGTTTAAATTCTTTCAAATTTTGACTTTCTGCTTTTTGTTTTCTCTCTGTAACCAAAAGAGAGAATGAACCCAAATTACTAAAGTAAAAGATGAAAAAGGCAGTATTATCACAGACAATGTGGAAATCCAGAGAATTATCAGAAACTACTTTGAAAATATAAACTCCAACAAAATGGAAAACCTAGAAGAAACTGATGCATTTCTAGACACATGCAACCTTCCTAAATGGAATCAAGAAGATATAGAAAATTTAAACCAACCAATAGCAATCAAAGAGATCGAAGCAGCAATGAAGAGCCTATCATTAAAGAAAAGCCCAGGTCCAGATAGCTTCCCAGCCAAATTTTATAAAACCTTTATAGAAGATCTAATCCTAATACTTCTCAATCTATTCTATGAAATAGAAAGAAACAGGACTCTCTCAAATACATTGTATGAAGCCAACATCACGTTAATACAAAAACTGAATAAAGACAGCTCAAGAAAAGAAAACTACAAACCAATATCTTTATTTTTTTAAATTTATTTATTTATTTTAGCATCGATTTTTATACATTTCTTGGGTACAACAGGGTTAATCACACATTTTTGTTGGGTACAAGCTAGTACAGGTAAAGACATCCATGCACATATTTCTCATTAACCCTTCCCCAATTCCCACCCACCCTCCCCCTATCTCCAGGTCAGTTTAGTGATTGACTTTGATGTGATCTTGTAAGTACATCATGCTCATTAGGGTGTC